>JACGCM010001092.1:0-23614 GCA_014058105.1 Kingdonia uniflora | reverse complement strand
ACCTATCACAAGTATAACAAAAAGGTTGTGCATCAGGAAAAGGGCTAGGCCAATAAAGACCAGATGGAAAAAAATTGTAGTCGTTTTCTTAGCACTAAAATGTCCTCCACAGGTATAGGTGTGGGAAAAACATTAGTACACTCTGGAACTCATCATTTGAAATGCATCTCCTAATAATTGGTTAGAACAAAACTTATACAGATAGGATCATCCCAACTGAAACGTCTAACTCGTGCAGGAATTTAGTTTTATCTGCTTAGACCAGTTCAGGTAATCACTCAGTGGCAAGATAATTGACAATGTCGGCATACAAAGGTAGTTGTATAATAGCCATGAGCAGCTCATCAGGAAATGTCTCTAAGATAAATAAGAGATCTTCACACCTTCGATTAG
Organism: Kingdonia uniflora; assembly: GCA_014058105.1. Lineage (NCBI taxonomy): Eukaryota > Viridiplantae > Streptophyta > Magnoliopsida > Ranunculales > Circaeasteraceae > Kingdonia > Kingdonia uniflora. The sequence goes on along the minus strand of JACGCM010001092.1, from coordinate 23,221 downwards.
AAGTCGGGATAAATGGTCTGCTATAACATTTTCAATACCTTTCTTATCTCGAATTTCGATGTCAAATTCTTGTAATAAGAGGATCCATCGGATTAACTGAGGCTTAGAGCTCTTTTTGGTTAACAAATATTTAAGGCCGCGTAATTGGTGTAGAGAATAATTGTGGACCCAACAAGATATACCAAAAAAAGTATGCAAAACAATGGCTAATAACCCCTTCTCAGTGGTAGAGTAATTCATTTGTGCATCATTGAGCGCGCGCGATAGCATAGTAAATAATATGAGGTTTTTATCTACTTTTTGCCTTAAAATTACTCTAACAACGTAGTCAGATGTATCGCACATCAATTCAAATAGAAGATCCCAGTTGGGCGGTTAGATGATTGGAGCAGAAGTTAATAGAAGTATGAGCTTCTTAAAAGCTCTAGAACATTCATCATCAAAGTGGAAATCAGTGTCCTTAGTAAGTAAATTGCACAAGGGTGGGAAATTTTGCTAAATTTTTTTATGAACCGACAATAAAATCCCACATGGCCTAGAAATGATCGAATGGCCTTAACCGTTCGAGGAGGGGGTAAGGAAGAAATAATATCGATTTTGGCCTTATCAACTTCTATCCCTTTGTTGGAGATGATAATCCCAGAACTATCCCTTCTGTTACCATGAAGTAACATTTTTCCCAGTTTAACACCAAATTGGTTTGTGTAATCGTTCTAGCACAAGCTCTAAATGATGTAAACATTTATCAAAAGAGGAACCAAACACTAAAATCATCCATGAAGATTTCAATAAATTTATCAACCATATCAGAGAATATGTTCATCATACAACATTGAAATGTAGCGGGTGCATTACATAAACCAAATGGCATACGTCGATAAGCATAAGTCTCGTAGGGATACGTGAATGCGATTATCTTCTGATCATCAGGAGCGATGGGATCTGGTTATATCCAGAATAACCGTCAAGAAAATAATAATGATTTTTTTCCGCTAATCGTTCAAGCATTTGATCAATAAATGGAAGAGGAAAATGATCTTTCCTAGTGACCGTGTTCAACTTTCTGGAATCGATACAAACATACCACCCGGTGGTCATACGGGAAGGGATTAATTCATTATTTCATTTTCAACTACAGTAATCCCTGATTTCTTGGGTACAACTTGAACAGGACTGGCCCACTTACTATATGAAAATGGTATATGATACCCGAGCCTAATAGCTTGAGAACTTCCTTCTTAACCACCTCCATCATAGTTGGATTTAAACGTTATTGCATCTCACGTGAATTTTAAGACCGTTCTCAAGATTGATGCGATGCATGCACACGGCCGGGCTAGTTTCCTTCAAGTCTGTTATAGACACCCTATGACTGATTTATGTTTCTAAGGACACAGCAGTCTACCTTCCTGGTCGTCATCTAGATTGGAAGCTATTATCACAGTTAGATTTTAGAATCACCTAGAAAGGCATACTTCAGAGTATTGGGTAATGGCTTGAGGTCCTGCTGGGGTGGTTTAACAATGGATGTAATAGGTAAAATAGTTGATGGTTCAAGAGGTTCCAGTCTAGGTCTCCATTTGGACATGTTAAAAATAGGAGTTGAGTCGAGTAAGGCATTAAATCTTCAACGATCGTGTCTCCATCAAAGTCCTCACCAAAGTTTACAAGACATAATTCTTATGGGTCCTCAGAAAAGGATTGGGGAAAGAGTTATAAACTAGATAGTAATCATATTGAGCCCAACCATGTTATCAGAATCGGCACTTGAGTATTATTGCTAAAAAATATTGAGTTTGATTTTCAAGTTACCCATAGATAGTTATAAGACCCCATTAAAACAATTGATAATGGCATAGCAGTAGGAAGAAATAGCGGCCCAATATGACGGGGATCCCGCAACTAGGATTCTTGACATCTTCAGTGTCCAAAATAATAAAGTCTACAAAAAAATGAGAGTATTAACCTTGATAAGGATATCCTCAAGGATACCACGTGGCTATCGTATTGACCTATCTGCCAATTGAAGTGTCATTCGGGTAGGTTCGAGTTCTCCAAGTCTTAATTCCTTATAGACCGAATAAGGTAAGACATTCACACTAGCCCCAAGTCGAGTAACGCCTATCCACTTTGTGATCTCCAATTTTGTAAGGGATAGTTGGGCTTCTGGGATCTCGAAGCTTATGAGGGGTTAATGTCTCAGTCAAGAAGACTTTCTTGTGCACATGATTTTCCTTTTCCTAGTGCATGCATCCTTAAGAAATTTGGCATATACAGGAATAAGCATGATGGAATCGAGTACTGAAATATTTATATGAACTTGCTTAAATGTATAATATTTCGTCAAATTGAATCCTTTTATTAGCTGGAAGAAGGCGTTGTGGATAAGGCACATTTGGCTCAACACGTGCCTTTGGTATAGAAATGGATGAGGTAGACAACTCTTTAGATTTCTTTGAAGGTTCATGGTTGTTATTACAACTGTTCACTCGTACCTACTCATCCTCAATAGCAACTGGTGTTGGCTGAACTCTAGGTATTTCAACTGGTTATCAATTTGTCTACCACTTTAAAGAGTAGTAATGACATTAAGCTATTTTAGGATTGAGCCAGAATCAAAACTCGGTGGTCCTTTTGGATTGGATACAGGTTGGCTAGGTAGCTTAGCTGGTGATCTCTCATGCAATATATTTGCCATTGACCTATCTGAGTCTCTAAATTAGAGATAGATCGGGATGTAGAATTTTGATTCACCAAAGTCTATTCCTGGAATTGTATCATTTGTTGGAAATTGTAACGTTGTTTTTTACTTTCCATTAATGTTGCATGAAGAGAGCAAGGGTATCTTCTAAAGATGGTTTAGGTGGAGCGGGTGGAAACTGTTTGGATTACTGAAAGGATTGCTGAGATGCCTCAGGATAAGATTAAGAAAGGGCATTCCTAGGAAAATTATGAACTGAGGTTTGTGGCTCTCCAAAGGGTTGGTTGTTCTTCTACGAAAAATTTGGGTGTTTCTGCCAAGTTGCTTGTACTGGTCAAAAGGTCTTTTGTAGGTATTATTAAAAGGATTCACTTGCTCTTGATTGTCATTCATTTTATTGAACATAGGACACATTTGAGTCACATGGATGACATTATGACAAACGGTCCAACCCTGTTGCTAAACTTGGCTCACACTACCCTAGATTGATTCATAGTCATGCCTCGATTTTTGGGTAAGAGTATCTAATTGGGCTTTGATGGTCGTTCCCTCTCTCACTCATATAAGCCACCTTTCTTGGTTGTATGGACATTTCTATGCGGATCAAAATCATACTATTGAGACTTCTCAGCCAATGTCTCAAACTCCTCATAAGCTCTATCAGGTTCAAGGTCCTAGAATTTACCACTATGCATGGATTCTAGCCTATAACGATTCTCAGAGGTTATTCCACGATATAAGATCTGGGCTAAATGTTACTTTTCAAAACCATGATGGGGCCATTGTGAAAGAAGATCCTTATCTTTCTCATGCCATAAAACGTTTCACTTTTATTTTAAGCAAATTCAACAATTGTATTTCAAAGAGTGAGGGTTTTTCCCATTGAAAACCATTTGGTTTTGAACTTGGTCTCCATTTGGTCCCATGAATTGATAGATGTTGGTGCTAATGAATCAAGCTAATTACTCGCATTGTCTTTTAGTGAGAATGAGAATAATGAAGGCGGACGGAATCCTCTGTAAATATTGATATTTTGATAGTGTATAAATTTTCTTAAATTCGTGGACGTGCTTATAAGGGCTTTCAGAATCAAGCCTATGAAATGTAGGTAACATTTGGATCATACTAGGCTTGATTTCATAATGATTTGTTGTGACGGGCGGTAACACGATACACGAAGGAATATTGCTCACTACAGGGGTCCAATAGTCCCTTAGAGATTTGGCGGCAGCCATGATTGGGGGCACAACTTCAAGCTCAACAACAAGCTTAATTGGGTCAACTCTAGATAGATTACCCTCCTCCAAAATTAGGGGTCCTAAGTTCTCTATTGTACTGATTGGGCGAGGTAGTCGCCCTCCCCGCTTTGGCTGAGGTGGTGGGCCGTAAATAGGCAAAGGTTCTGGTAAACTTCCTAAAAGTTTTTCTCTACGTGTCCAATTGATCATGCACAAACTAATATGCGATAAAATTTGACACCCGATGCAGTAAATAATCAATCAAACTTATAGTCTAACACTTAAACATTTTTTAAGAAGTAAAAATTAGGTCTCCCCTATTTTCTTCTATGTTCACAAAAGAGTAGGATGGTCAAAGGTTTTGGTTCCTACACTCCTCTGCATCACTATGCTAGTACTAGCTTAGAGTAGATGTTCAGTCCTCACGCCTGAGCGAGTCACCTTATCGTATGTCAACACTCAGAACGGTGGCGTCGCAAAACTACAACCAGTATTTCACGGCTCTAGGCTGAGGCCGTATCCTACGAACCCATGTTTCTACCCGGTCTGGTACATCTATCTGTTAGGTGATGAAATCCCGTGGGAATCTTGCTACTCTCTTTTATTATTAGTTATTTTCAGGTCCGGGACGTTCAATTTTTATGTAATACGAATTTCTTCGTATCCCTAATGGGTGGTCCCATTTGTTAGAGAGCTTTTTGGTTGATGAAATCCCGCAAGTCTCTAATAGTTTTTACCTTTACAAATGTTGGAAGAAAAGAAATTAAATACGTTAATAGGTCAATCGAAACACAATAATTTTTTATTAAAGCAGCGTGTATTTGTATAGTCCACAGGACTTTATGTTCCTAGTGCCAGGGCGAAGCGGATATGAACCCCTTATAGATGTCAAGTTTATAAAGATACCAACCTACGGGAAGTATTTCCTGGTGAAGTTGTGGTCGCCCCTTCACTTACGGGATGAAAGAAGGATGTGTCCCTTCACTTAAGGGGTACAAGAAGGATGGATTTGATGATGCTTTTTGCCTTGCGTATTGCCCGTCTTGTTTCCACACTTTAACGCTCTTCAAGGCCAAGCTCCTCCTTAAAGCCAACACCACTGACTAAAAGCACTTTTGGAATTCTTTGCCTAGACAAGAGTAGATGTGGCTATGATGATGCACTTCAATGCTCCAACAAGGAATTACCAACTTAGATGATGTAAAGAAGCTGCAAAATATTTTCCTTTCTTGAAAACGGCTACAAAATATTCTCAAACAAAGCAATAAAGCAATAACCCAAACCAAGAACTTGAGTTTTCTTATGCACAAAAATAACTTGGTTGTGCCGTGATAAATCGATGAGATTAGCAGTAAATTATTAAATGTAAATGTCCCACTTTATAAGTCAAGCACCAAATCTCAAGAGATGAGCACTAACTATTTAAAACTAACTTTTAAAATCCAAGCAACAAATTTAAGAGATGTGCACTATGTTGAGCCTCAAGCTCGGAAACCACAAACTCCAAGTCGATTTGGGTTAGCAATGAACAAACACAAACAAGGAAATACATACAACACCAAGTTTATAGTGGTTCAAAAAATGCCTACGTCCACTTTCAAGAGAGAGAGTGAGTTTATTCAAGATCCCAATTACAATCACTCATAAACCCATTAGAGGTTTCTCTCAAGAACACCTCTCAAAAGACCTCACCAAAGGATTGTATCAAAAGGGGATGGCTCTCAAAGAACAAGTTTCCCTTTATATACTAGGGAAACCCTTTTATAATCGCTCAAATCTTGAGGTAATCAAGAGGTTCAAAAACCATCAAAAAAGCCAAGTTACCAGATTTCGTTCGAACGAAATATACTTCTAGGCCAAATTTTCAGGGAGTTCAACATTGGTCGTCGAACGAGATATCAAGTCGTTCGAGCGACTTGGGCTCTTGGGCCAAATTCTAGAGAGTTGTTAAAGGGTCGTTTGAACGGATTCAAGGGTCGTTCGAACGACCAAGACCCAAACCCAAAAAATACAATTTTTCCACAATTCTCCACCTCGGTGAAGATTTCCAAACCAAACGAGCTGAAATCTGAGCTGAACATAGAAACTAAACAAAGACTTTCCACCATCAAATGTCCCCAAAGACCCAAACATACAAACGGCCCAAGGAAACCAAACAAACCAAGCGTCCTAAGGAGCCAAAACCAAACCAAGCGACCCAAGGAACCAATCAAACCAAACGTCCCAAAGGAACCAAAAATGAAACCAAGCGTCCCAAGGAATTAATAAACCAAATCCAAACCAATTTTCCAAGGAATCAAAATCGACCAAATGTCCCAAGAAACCAAATCTAAACCAAGTGCCCCAAGGAACCAAATCTAAACCAAGCGTCCCAAAGAACCAAATCCAAGCCAAACATCCCAAGGAACCAAATCAAATCCCAGCATCCCAAGGAACCCAATTCTACCAAATGTCTCACATAACCAAAATTAACCAAATGTCCCAATGGAGCAAATTGTTCCCAAGGAACCAAATCGACTACACCAAATCAATGGTTGCCTATGTACCACTATGGATCAAGTCGCCCGTAGTTCACACAATCCCCGTGAGGGGCCAAATCAATCCATAAGAAAGAGACGCACTGTTCCCTTCTCTCTATCTCTATGAATCTCCATATCAAGAGTTTGTTTGTACCGTTATCTTGGAAATCTCTTCAAACTGTACAATGATCTCTTCATCAATTGATACGTATCTTCCTCTCTAACAACAGTAAACCCACTTAGTTGAGTCATATTGATCTTTTCCTTCCACTTCCCATGAAAGAACGTCGTCTTAACATCGAGATGTTGCAATTCAAATTCAAATTCGCTACTAAAGTCAATAGGATACAATAGGATACAATTGTAATTCTTTTTGTAGACCCATTTACCACCAATCGCCATCTTGTGAAGAGAATACATCTCTTCCATCCTCGCTCCCTCTCAATATTTAGCCATGGAAGAAACATCTTCAACAATCGGTAGTGCATAGACTACTATGGTCTTCACCTTTGGAAGTACCATATTCTTTATAAGCCATTTTGGCTTACCCATATTCCTCTTTGGTTTACAAGTTGCAATTTACTCCGCCACTGGAATCTCTTCATCTGTACTACCAAATGTTCCACCTTCATCCGTGTCTTCATCATTTAGAACAAGTACTAATGGCTCATCACCCATTGTCACACCGGTAGATGACCCCCCTCTAAGTACGGAACTCTCTGGCCAATGTGAAGACACATCAATCTCTACCCGCTGTGAAACCTTGTTGGTGGTCTTTTCTGTGTGCTTAGAGCCATGTGACTTCATCATAGAAGCCTCTTCAAAAGTGATATCTCTGCTCAGAATGATCTTCTAGTCTCTCGTATCTCATAACTTATAGCCTTTCACACCCTTCTTCTTACCCAAAAAAATGGTCTTCCTTGCCCGTGGATTCAACTTACCATCCTTAACATGATAGTATGTCGGACACCCAAAAATACGAAGAGTATCATAATCTGTAGCAGGCTCACCCGACCAAGCTTCTATTGGTGTCTTACCTCAATTATAGTAGAAGGAAACCTATTAATGAGATAGAATGCATATGTCAAACATCAGCCCAAAATGCCTTGCCCAACTATGAATTGGACAGCATACAACGTACCTTCTCTAGCAAAGTACGGTTCATGCGCTCAGCTATCCCATTTTATTACGGTGTCTCTCTAATCGTGAAGTATCGAACTACCCCCTCATCCCGACATACTTGCAAGAATTGATTACTAGTGTACTCCCCACCATTTTCCAAATGGAGCACTTTAATCTTTCGGCCAGTCTGAGTCTCAATCAACTTCTTTCACGTCATGAAAATTTTTAGGACTTCATCCTTCTTCCTCATGATATATACCCATACCCGCCTAAAATAGTCATCCACAAAAGACACAAAATAATGCTTCCCTCCTAGCGATGCATTCTTGAAGGGTCTCCAAACATCACAGTGAACATAATTAAAGGTTCCAAGAGTACTGTGGATAGCGGTGCCGAACTTTACCCTTGTCTGCTTGCCCAGAATACTGTGTTCACAAAATTCTAATTTGTATACCTTGACACCTTTCAATAGCCCCTGGTTCGCGAGAACTCTCAATGACTTTTCCCCAACATACGCCAAACGCATGTGCAATAGCCGAGTGGTATCTATGGAAGTGGTCTCCTCCCTTTCCGCAGTAGCAATCTCACCAAGAACAGCTAGCGCTGTAGCATTAAGATAGTACAAGTTGTTACTTCTTCTATAGCCCTCAATATCACCATGGCTCCCTTATGAACCCTATTCACCCTATTCTCAGACACAACCTTGTAGCCTTTCGCTTCAAGTAAACCAGTCGAGATAATGTTCTTTCTCATCATCGGAATATACCGAACCTCATCAATCTCTTTAACTAACCCATTGTGCAATTTTAGTTGAATGGTACCTATCCCCAAGATGCGGCAAGGCTTATCATTTCCCATCAACACCACTCCATCTTCTAGTATTTTCAAACCAGAAAAATAACCCTTTTCGGGACAATTGTGATAACTAACACGCAAATCTAAAATCCATTCTTTTGTATCACTAACACATGCACTAGATGTTATAGTAAAAGAGAAATTTGAATCATTATCTCCTATTTCCGTGTCCCGAACCAAATTCATAGAAGAACCCAATTTTCCCGCTTTCTTTTTCTTAAGCGCTGGACAATCATTTTCCAATGACCCGTTTCCTTGTAAAGCGCGCATTGGTCCTTACCCAATTATTACTATTTAAACTGCAACCTTTCAATTTTGATCGAAGGTTGTTACCACTCGCCTTCTTTTAGTCTGAAGACCTCCCTCTAGTCATTAATACCTCAGATGTCGACTCCTCGGACTTATATTTTTCCTTTCTTTGGTACTCTTAGTTTACAACCACCGTAGTCACATCTGAGTATTATAATGAACTTTTCCCATATATTATTATCGTAACAAAATGTTCGTACTCTTCGGGAAGCGAGTTCAAGAATAATAGTGCTTTGTCTTCATCACCAACCTTTTCCTCTAAATTTGCCAAGTCGACTAATAACTTGGTAAAATCATTCAAATGCTCTGACATACTAATCCATTATCTCATTTTGAAGCGATAAAGCTTCCTCTTCAAATGGAGTCGATTTTGGATGTTCTTCACCAAATACTTCTCATTTAGATTTCATTCGAACGAAATATGCATTTGGGCTAAATTTCCAGGAAGTTGAATATTGGTCGTTTGAACAAGATATCAAGTCGTTTGAACGACTTGGGCTCTTGGGCCAAATTCCAGAGAGTTGTCAAGGGTCGTTCGAACGACCAAGACCCAAAACCAAAAAACACAATTTCTCCACACACTACATATTATTTTATGCAATCATTAATGATTAAATTAAACCAAAAGTTTAAAACTTCCAATGTCACCAAAAACCGGCTACAGTAAAAGTAGCACCAAAAATTTAAGGATACGCTACAGTAGCACAAAAATCTAACAAAAAATAATAAAAAAATAAATAAATATATATAATTATGTTAAACACAATAAAAAAAATAAAAACAAATAAAAGAACAAAAGAAATCAGTATTAGTAACGGTCCTTCGCACCGTTGCACTCCCCGGCAACGATGCCAATTTGATGAACACTTTTTCAAGCGTTACTTAATACCTCGCTCAAGTACAGATTTACCGTTGTAAAAATTGTGGAGTGGGGGTCGTACCACAGAGAGTGACAAGATGCGAAAAACTAATCCTAGGCCTATTTATCGATGATTTGGTATTTTCTTCAAAACTAAGATAAAACTAAAGAAATAAGATCAAATTAAAAGAAATTAGCCGTGACTAAAGTTCTACCCAACGGAAATAACAATAGATCAAATAGTTTTACTAGGCGGATTTATGTACCAAAAATCCTGAGTAGGGCATTTTTAGTGTAGATGCTAACCCTAGATTCATGGTTAGGCATCTATGGTTTAATCATTAAGTTTCACTAAATCCGATTTGGAGGAGAGATTCAACCAACTATGGTTAAGCTTGGTTGAGTTTCTTCTCACGCATCTTTTCCCTTTATTGCCCTAAAATCTGACTTAGTGGTTATAACACTAGATTTTGGCAAAAGAGACTAAATTTACTTCCTAACTATGGTTAAGTTTAGAAGTGGATTATAGCTCTTAGAAGATATGCCGAAAAAGAGCTAATCCTAGAAAACTATATATCACTATCTCTACTTTGGTATTAATTTTCTTCTAGTCATAGCTAAAAAGGGATTAGCCTCGCATTATCCCTAAGATCATCGTATTAAAATAAATAAAGCAAATAAGAGAGAGAGAGAGAGAGAGAGAGAGAGAGGGTGAGAGAGAGATAGATGCTTGAAGAATAGGGGGAAGGTTCCTTTTATAGGAGAAGGAACCCAAATTTAGAAACTATACATTAAAATTTAAAGAATATTTTTATAATAATATATTTTAATATTATAACCAATCACCTAAGATTCTTGCATATAATTCCCTTAAATGATGTAAAGATCTTTCTTCATGAAAACTCTTGCATATATCTTCAATATAAAATATCTTCAATGATCTTGGATGAAATATATTTTTTGATCTTATTCTCCAATAATATTTGTGTATATATTTCTTCAATCTTGAGACCAAATATATTGTGTCTTTGACTTTTTGTGCTATGAACTGCTGGAAAAACTTTTACTTGACTTTAAGGGCTTGGTTTCAAATATTCATCTCCAATAGCTACAATCAAACAAACGCGCATAAGTACCCAAAATTAAATATAATGGACGACTAAAATACATGTTCGGGTATATTAAAAATGTCATAATTATGTGTTCATCAGCAGTTCGTAAACTCATAAAAAAAGACTGCACATTTAATTCCTTATAAATTAATACATCACCTGCAGGGATACACCTAACCATTATTCTTTACAAGACTACGCCATATCTTTCATTTTTATCTATCTCCTATTTTAACAGAACAGTTGCAACTAAAATTCAAAATTCAAAAAGTATTTGACAAGAACAATCTTTCCTAATACACACATCGAGAATACCTCAATTAAAATTTATTTTATTACCATCGAGAACATTACAACACTTGGTCACATGTAGCTACATTTAAAACAAGGCACATGATTTAATTGTCCACATGGAATCAATACTCCTCCAGCAGCAAGAATATCTTCTTGCCTAATCTCATCCTCTGCAATATACCGGTATATTAAAAATGTCATAATTATGTGTTCATCAGCAGTTCGTAAACTCATAAGAAGAGACTGTACATTCAATTCCTTATAAATTAATACATCACCTGCAGGGATACACCTAACCATTATTATTTACAAGACTACGCCATATCTTTCATTTTTATCTATCTCCTATTTTAACAGAACAGTTGCAACTAAAATTCAAAATTCAAAAAGTATTTGACAAGAACAATCTTTCCTAATACACACATCGAGAATACCTCAATTAAAATTTATTTTATTACCATCGAGAACATTACAACACTTGGTCACATGTAGCTACATTTAAAACAAGGCACATGATTTAATTGTCCACATGGAATCAATACTCCTCTAGCAGCAAGAATATCTTCTTGCCTAATCTCATCCTCTGCAATATACCTCAAGACAGTATGACGATGGTTGATCTCAAGTACTTAATCTGCAAAAATGTCATACTAGAACTATCGATCAGCTTCTACTTCCATCTGCTTTAGTGACATACCTGCAATGTCAAAAGGGTCCGAGGAAGAAAAACATCAACAACAATTGCCCAAAGTATGGTTCCTCCACTTCAACCACCTTAATGGCCAGACGACCTTCCTCTGCATCTTGCTGACAGTGTGAACGAGTTCTCACCATTGCAGAAAACATCTACACTTTTTTCCAAACAAAAATAGCTATTTATATATAAAGCTCTCAAAGATATACATCACCAATCAAATATACTTGCCCTACATTTATGGCGCAAATCATGAGATTTTATTCTCCAACATTTTTTCCAAGACAAGATTTAAACATCACAAGTTTCAAAATGTTCTTCTAGGCACAACAACTAGTAATTGTATTCAGAATGGAGCGATTGTAGTAGCATATTTCCCAGACTAGATAAGAAGACACTATCAGAGCCGCGTCGAAGATATTCAATCATTCGAGAAGATGTCAAGTCTACAACTACCAATCTCAAACCACCATAGTAGTTATTACACTTGGTCAAATATAGCCGTTGCACATGATCCGTGAAGTTTGCCCACCTCCTATAAAGTTAGGATAAATATTTGTAATTGCATGTATCTATCTATAAATACAGGCATATCATATGTCAATGGGGGGCTCTCTGATATCTTTCAAATTTTTATTATACCATTCTAATCAATTTCTCCGCAAGTATAATAGATTAACACATAGTGGATTCATATCATAAAATCCTCCTCAAGGTCGTGATTTTTCTAAGGTTTCACTGAGTTTCTACGTAAAATCTACGGTGTTCTAGTCCATATTTGTAGCTAAGTCATAATCTCTTTACTTAAGTATTGACAAAGTTTACTGACCGGAAAACTAGCCATTTTACCAGGGACGCCACCAATAAACTGAGTCGTTTCCCAGCGACGCCATTAGTTCGCCACATTATGATTTAACATGAGGAAAATATGTCAAAAGTGTGTGTGATGTGTATACTTTACTATGAGAGCGATACACAAGCTAAACCATTGAATCATGAGTGCAACAACCGGGCCAACGGGGGTAGAAGAATACTAAAAATGGCAATTGATGCTAAGAGTATAACTAGTATGCTTATGATGGATTGATGTAATAATATCGACAACTTTTGAGAAAAATGATTTTCTTTAAACCGCAATGAAACTTTGCATTATCTTTGGATTAATCTCGAATTGATTGCAAAATTATTTTTTCCCTTGTTGCTTTTATAAAATCATGAATTGTGAATATAAAATAATCTCAATTTTGGTGATTGGATGTGGAAATTCGAAGATAATCTAGAATTTCTACATCCATTAACAAATGCACTCTTTCTCGTTATCTTTAAGTCCCAATGTAATAAAAGATTTGTTGAGTCGCAGATTTATATTGAATTTTCTTGCAAAATTCACTAAGTAGACCAAAAATTGTTCTTCAGTTGCATAAGTAAAGTTGGGAAGGAACAAAGATAATGTAGCTCGTAGAATTGTTTGGGATAATGAATTCGTTTAAAATTAAAATTTTCAAGTTGCCATAACGTACATAGCGATACAACTTATTCTCCCACGAGTCATACTTGAAATACATTTTGTAAGTGATCCAGGAGGATCTAGACATTAAACCTCTTAAAAGACGCCATGTCGTTCGAACGAGCCTTGGAGCCGTTCGAACGAGATAGAAGAAAAGTCAAGCCAAGGTTCTATTGCTGATTCTAAGCTTATTTGCCAAGGGCGTTCGAATGAGCTTTGGAGATTTTTAAACGTAATAGAAGACCAAAAAAATGATTCTATATGCTTAATTGGCAAGTCGTTCGAACGAGATTTGAAGTTGTTCGCGAGTGATTATGGGTTTCCAGAAGATCAAAGGTTCTGCCTCAATTTTCAGGCTTAATTAAGGAAGTCGTTCGAATGACTTATGGGCTCATTCGAACGACTATCGCGACTACTTCTATTTTCAAGACGTTTTAAGCGCAATTTAGTCATATATTGTAACTATGAAACTTGTAATATTCATTAAAGGGCAATGTTAGGCAATATGAAATGATCCAAGTTTTATTCTAGAACTTTGGGTTTGAGAAGTAATTCATTGTAATAAATCCAATTGAGCAATATAAGTTCCTATTGGGAAATTATCCCGCCAAATCGTTTGTTTCGTTATTAATTCTTCTTCAAGTTTAATCTCTAATTCGATTGTGAATTAGTAAGACATGCTGCAATTCAATACCCAATAGTCCAAAGCTAAGGATCACTCGACCATGTATCTAAACACGAACGTACCTTGTCATCTTCGAATATGCGAGTTCTTTCAAACAGCCTATGAAAACAAAGTTTTTGCAAGGGATAATAGAGGGAACACGAGATTCAGTATTTGGCAATTAAGATAAAATGAGTATAGAGGGTTGAAAAATGAGTTTTTACAGCCAAATTCCTTTAGACCTGCTTTTCATCCTATATCAGTATGAGTTCTTCGTCTGACAATGATGCTTTGTCCTACATCGATTATTCAATCCAAGAAAAAATATAGGTAACACAAAAAGAAAAAATCTCTACAGGATGATGATTGATATGATTCGTGGGATGAGTTATGCGATTCTACTTGGGAAGAATTTCGATAGCCTGATGGTTCAATTACACGAGGGCTACGTGTAATATCCCAAAATTTAGACTAGTAAAGTTGAGCAACGAAGATCATAATTAGGTATTGAAGTTTTAGAAGTACAATTTTTCAGACCGAGGTATAACGATGAACCTTGCCGACTTTTCGGTGTGGTTTTCCTACGTTTTTTGAAGCAGGGTGTCACAATTAAGTGAACGTGTCACATAAAGTAATGGTGAGTAATGAAAAAGTTGTGCAACCCACATTGGCTGTCTTAACTATCTTACGAATTTTACAGTTCATCGCCCCGTACGACTTCGCCTATAAAGGTTGTCCAAATTACCGATTTACCCCTAAAGTTAAATTTTGTGTTTCTTTCTCATACGAGTTCTAAATTAACTTCAGTCTTGGGTACTAAGTAACTATCCTACTCTAACTTAGGTTTAAATAGTAACCTATAATTTTCTAAAATTCAATGACTATAATCTTTGTCTCATCTCTTCTCCCTTTTGTTCATATCCATCACTAAAGTCGTGCTCTTTGGTCTTCCTTCGTCCACATCTTCAATCATCACCCGCAACCATCTTTGGTCGTTTGCCGCACCATCCCGTCAAGTTCTAGCAAAACCTGGCCTCGTCACATCCTGAAACAACTAGAGTTGCTCTTAATCACATTTCTACAAAACAGATATTATCCCACCCAAAGTATTTCCATTATCGCCACTATTGGCGCGTATCTAGCTTTTTAGTCTCAAAGAAAAACTCAGATTTCACTCAAATAGACAGACAGTGAGGACCCATTAATGGCGTACAAACAAGCTCTTCTAGTCTAGCTGAACCATTGATGACTGAATGAACTCTCATGCCTTCCTTGGGTACTTCTCTAAACCCCCATTTCGTTGTTTTAGTGTGATTTCGAATTGAATTCGGGTTCTTCATGTATTGATTGTATATGGGTTTGTTTTGAGTAATTGTAATATTTTTCTCCTCTCTAGTTAGGATTTAGTGAGTAATTGAATTTGTTGTTCATGTAGTTTTGGTAAATGGGTAATTTTGTGTTTGTTTTTATTAGCAAGTTGTAGATGATATTGGTAGGTTTCTTCTTTGTGGTTGAGGACTTTTTAGTTTTTCAGAATATATTTTTCTCATGTTTGTATGGTTAGGAGTTAGGAGTAAGGAGTAAGGATTGTACTGTAATTGAAATTGCGGTTTGATGGGTCCCCCCTTGTCACCGGCAACAAAATCCTCATGGCTTTGACACTCCATTAATAAATATCGACTGCATTTGACACTCAACGTTACACCCCCTCTGATTATCCCCGATTAATGGGTGACTCATTTCAGTATGTGATGCCCTGTTCAATGAGTGCCTTTTGCAGTTAATTTTTCTCCACCAAATGCACCCCAATTAGCAAGTAATTTTGGCACCCATTCCGTTTGTTTTTGAATCGTACCATATCTCCATGAAGCCTTGCTAAACCGGTGAAGTCTGCACGAATAAATATTTGTTTTCATTTCCGTAAACGGTCAATACAGAAGGGCCAGTCTCGTTTTCATGATGACCCTCTCTTAAAGGCACCGTGCGCATGTCATGGGGCAAGCTCGTGGAGGAGCCTTAGCTCGTAGTTTCCATTTCGAGTCTTTTATGCTCACCTGACTGGCGGAAAGGACCTTATCGGCAGCATGTTCTATGCCTCACCAAGAAAACAAGAAGTAGTCCGAGAGCTGCACACAACTCATTCGCAGGTATCCGTTCGCACCTGTATGAGCCATGTGCAGCCGTATTAGTGTACTACAGACGACGGGTCCTAACTACCCTAGGGCCTTTTAAGGCCAGGAGGCCTTAACTACCCTAGCTATCCCTGCTCATAGAATGATCGCCATGAGCAGTTACTGGGCGAGCAAGGCGGCGACAGACACATAGTTTTTCCTTCTCTCAAAGCAGTGAGAAAAACTAACGAAAAACCCAACCATGACAGAAAAGGAAAAAGGGGAAATAGCAAGAGAACAACAATACAAGACATACATGTAAGTGAAGCCGCCATTGATGGCGGTAGACAACAAAAAACAAAACTAACAACAATAGAAATGTGGAAAAGAGTACAAGCAAGGAATTCAATTTTTTTTTACCGTGTAGTTAAAAACTGCCTTAAGACGCCGGAAACCGACCTCTGTCCTCCTTCCTTGAAGTCTCTCTCTGTTGGATTTTTTCAAAAAACTAAACTCATTTGAGCTTTGACTTGGGTTTGGGATTAGGATTGGGATTGGGCAATTCGCTCTGAAGGCCTTGGGCCTGGGCTTGGACTCACCCTAATCTTTTTAGTAAAATATTATCCAATTCTCTTTTGGGCTTTGGTTTCTTTATTCAAACCTAACCTTGGCTTAGTCTTTACACGTTAACCTCAAACGGCGAGAAGACCTACTCTTTAGGAGTTCAAAGTTGAGAGACGTTGTACACGATTGTAAAACAAAACAGCTATAAATACCACCTTTCCTCCTTCAAAAAAAAGAAAAGAAAAGAACTCTCCATCTCTGTACTTTTCATCTCTCTCTCTCTCTCTCTCTCTCTCTCTCTCTCATACGGTTTACATTGGGGTGCTTCGATTTACGTAGACTTCCGACGAAGCTACTGTATACGCTCGTTGTATCCTGGGAGAGTACTTGACATACTCTTTAAAGAAAGTGCGACCCACGCCTCGAGCGCTGCTAATTCGTGCTGTTAATCTTTATAGATAGAGAAGCTATTCTTGCTGTTACGAATTGCTGTTACGACTTGCTGCTGCGTTCATCGTTCAATCAGTTCAACTTCTTCCTGTTGTTCCACTTTATCCAAACAGTTCCTGCTTCCTGTTCTTGCTGTTGCTGATGTGACAAAGTAAAACTATTGTTGTTGTTGCTGCTGTACGAAAATAACCTACTGGTTGCAGTTGCTGTTCTGTTAAATTAAACTGCTGCTACTGTTATTGTTTAACTGCTGTTGCTGCTGCTTGTATAAACTGCTGTTGTTGCTGGTTCTATAACCTGCTGTTGCTGCTGCTTGCGAACAATTGTTGCTGCTGTTACAGTTTATCCAAACCTGGTTGGTGCAAAGTACTTGTGGTTAATCCTTGCGAAGCTGCCGTTACTAATCTGCATACTCGGATTCTGAAAATTGGAAAGCAATTACAGGTTCCTTACATATTACATTTACACTCTCTCCCAATGAAAATAACAAACAATGATCAAGAAGAGGAAGAAGAAACAAAAAATTTGTTTGGGAGAGAAGAGAGGTATTTACAAAAGAGATAAAAGGAATGCCAAAGGTGGTTGGGCCCACGTGGCAAAGCCTGGGGCTTCGCGCACCGTGATGGTCGCCTCAAACCACGCCTTACCATTATTACTGTAACCACACGCCTTCTGAGTTTCCGCAATAGAGTTATTTAGGAAAAATACATTTCTTAGTTTAATAAACTGGCAAAAAATTAACAGTTCAACTTCTAGAGGCGCTAACACTTGTTCAATGAGGCCACCCCTCGTTTACGCATTTAAAATCTTTACAATTTGGCTCAGCCTATGCTCAAAACAAATTGAGGGGCGATTGTAGGAGCACGCTCCCTCTACCCACGAGATCACGGGTTGTATACGTGCATACCTCACGATGAGCACGTCTTAGAGTGGAACAGCGTATGGTCGAACCAATGATCCCAGTCAAACAATAACAACTAGACCAACCAGCTACTTTTATCAGTTCACGTGGAGGGAAACGGTCTTAAACCTTTCAAGGGAATTATGGTCATATCCTAGGTCACGTGAGACTAACTCTAGGGTTATAGCCCCTAGCCTATAATTAAGAGCCAATGGCCACCTTAGAAGAGCATTTTTTCAACCTCATGCTCCCTCTAATGGAAACCCTAGCCGTTCTAGAGAGAGAAAGGAGGAAAGGGACCCAAAGATAGTGAGTGGTGCCCTACTCTGGTGAGAAGTGACAAGCCCGAAACGACGATACAAACTATTTTTAATCCTTTAATCTGGGATTAAGGGACTACAGACATTCAATTGAAGGTTAATGAACTCCAACTTCTGTACTAGTTTGCATTGTTTTACCTTTGCGTGTCTTATGCTTCTTATTTGGTATCATACCATTGAAATTCTCACCTCCGATCACCGCTAAAGTATACCTAGACAATGAAATAATGAAACACAAGATAGAATATGTTTAACAATGGGATCTTTGTCCACAATGTATTATTCTATGAAAAAAATACTGGCTGCAAGTTGAAAACTATAACAATGGGAAGCTCATTGCATTATTAAACATTGTAGCTTGGATAAGCTTGCACCAACTTTGTGATAAAATGAAACCTTCTTTTTTATTGTTGGAATGTAACCTGCGAGTTGTTGAAGATCAATTTATTCCTAGTTAACCATTGATACGCCATGCAGAAATTAATATGATAGATTTCCACATTTCTTTAAGAAGAGGACTGAGGGAACTTCCCAACTGTTGTATAATTTTGGGTTCAACTCAGTTAGGCTTTGTCCATTCAGTCTGAAGAGAGAACACCACCAGTTTCTAATTTCAGTGGCCACTTTACAGTGCCAGAAAAGGGGTCTAGTTGATTTTTCACCTACATTACACCAATAGCAGCTAGAAACACCCAGGAATACATTCCCCTACTTAGCAGTCCTCAGGAAGGGCAAAGAACAAGGGTGCGAGAGGTTCCCCTTGTCTGAGGCCCCTAGAGGCAGATAAATAACCACAAGGTCCCTCATTTATAAGCACTGAAATCCTGGCACTTTCAGCATGTTTGAATCCAGG
The DNA here is from genome assembly GCA_014058105.1 of Kingdonia uniflora. Lineage (NCBI taxonomy): Eukaryota > Viridiplantae > Streptophyta > Magnoliopsida > Ranunculales > Circaeasteraceae > Kingdonia > Kingdonia uniflora. The sequence continues at coordinate 4,148 of JACGCM010001092.1, read as the reverse complement.
AAACCCATGTACTATCAAACCGATTTTGACCAGGAACTCTGAACTTAGAGTATCAAATGCTTGTGATATGTCTATTGTGGAGTATATATGTGCACTCTACACATATACTAGTTTAGTCCCACACTGCGTAAGAATAGAAGTAGTTTAGAGAGCCCCTATTATATAAATGGAGTCTAAGATGTAATCTAATTATCAATTTAAGAGTAATAAATTCTTCTTCTTATTTATTTCTACTTGGTATCTGAGCGGTTGTATTCTTGATGACACCGCAACGTCTTTCTGCTTCCAGCGGCCGTTGCCGTCGCCAGATTACTCAAACAAGTCCGGTATGTTTGGTGTTTGTCTTATTTATTTCATGAATTATGGTTCCTTAACCCAAGGTTGGAATTTCAGTTTTTGTTCATTGGCGTTTCCCCTCATCTTCAATTGGTGTTTGTCACTTTGGATTTTGTTTCTTCTTCAATCTGATCTTGCCGGTTGATGTGTTTGTGGTCTCAAACTCTCCATGGTTGATTAAGAACTCTCACTACGTGGATGAAACTATTATGACTGTATATTTCTTCTTCCAAACATCATCTTCTCCCTTCGCGAGCATTCCTTAGTTCAAATCGATCTCTTCAATTAGTAATTTGTGGCGGTGATTCTCATTTTGATTGATGCTGGTTGTGTTAGTCCTTGTGAAAGGATCAAAGCTTTTAGGGTTCACAAATCCCTAGACTTCTTCTGTGTTGTTGGTTGTTGCTATTGCAAGCCTTCCAGAACTCCTTCTTTGGTGGGGAAGAAGAAAACTCCCTTTGAACCCTAAGATTCATCTTCAATCTTTGAGTTGTTTCATGGTCTTGTTCCTGGTTAGATTAGGGTTTTGTCAATGGTTATGATGTGATGGAGAAAATGATTCTGCAGACAAGTCGACCTGATTTTTACAAAGATTAATACGATTTGCAATTTATTATGTGGGCAGCCATGAAAGCATGTGCTCGAGATTCTGTGATCTTCAATATGTTCTTGATTGATCTCTTATTGCAAAGAATTCTTCTTTCGTCCCTGCGTGGTTTGTTCAACCCTAAAGGTGGAAGAGAAAAATTTCCAAGTCTGGCAACTACCCTTCAATCTGGTATTGCCATAGCTTTGTTTGATATGTAACAGCTATCTTATATGGTATTGTCAATGGCTCTTTTATGTGGCAACTTGGACTTTGGGTTTTGGCTTGAAGGATGCTTAGCATAAGACTTTGATCTTTGGTATTGGACCAAATTGTGTGATCTTTATTTGTTGTTCTATTGGGCCTTGATTGATGGTTCTATAATTGGGCCTTAGTTTGGATGATGGGGTTGATTTTTACACGTGTTGCTACGACAATCTACGATGATGTAAGGGTGTTATTGTGCAACTCAGTTTTTGTTTCACTATTTCATTTGACCTGCTACTCAGTCCTATGTGGTCACCTCACTTTGACCACCTATAACTCACAATTTGACTTTCCGATCTCTCAATTACACTGAGAGATCTTTTTCTCTATTGGTCATACACTCTATTTGTTTTTTTTGTTTTTCGTGAACGACGATTTTTTTTTATATTAGGTTCCCATCGCGAGATGCGATTTACGCTCATTGGATCAGGTGAAGATGTTCAATTCCTGTCGTGAGTATCAATTACAAAATTGAGATGCAATCTTTTCCTGTCGCGAGATGCGATTTCTTTCTTTGGATCGGGTGAAGATGTTCGATTCCTTACACCGCAATTATGATTTCATCTTCCTCAAGTGGATCTCTTTTCCTCGAGCGAATTGGTTCTTTCCTTCAGTTGATATCTTTTTCCTCAAATAATAATCTCTCCTCAACATTACCTCGAGTGATCATCTTCATCGACTATTCTCTTACCTCAGTGTCTCTTCAAGATATTTACATTACCCTCGAGTGGGAAATTGCAAGTCGGTTAGTGCCGCCGATTTCACAAGTACGTGTGTGGAAAATGGCAAGTCCGAATGCCGCCGATTTCACAAGGGATATGTGAAGCTTTGAAGTGTTTCTGCTGCTGCTGCAAAGGATTGTCTAGAAGAAGTTTTATCAGTTTAGAAGGAGCCTTAAATTTCATTATAAGTGAGGGAGTGATTGTATCCTTACGAGGGATTATCTATTTTACTTTCTTATTTTTATCACCTTGATAAAAACACTTTGTGTTCGTATCAACGTGAGGGGAGTGTTGGAGTATATGTGTGCATCTACACATATACTATTTAGTCCCACATTGAGTAAGAATAGAAGTAGTTTAGAGATCCCCTATTATATAAAGGGAGTCTAAGATGTAATCTAATTATCAATTAATAGTATAAAATTTTCTTATTATTTATTTCTACTTCTATCATTAGCTCCATATTTCCACCCCTGTTCTTGGTAGGCAACTCATTCACCATCTCTGAAGGCTGTCCAATATTGCCTTCAATGTTTCTTCAGGTAGAAAAGCCTCTTGTTCAGGACTAATCAGTGTATGAGCAATAACTTTGAGTCTTGATGCCATAGTTTTTGTAATAATCTTAAAGCTGAATTGCTAAGCAGATAGGTCTATAGTTCTTCAGCCTTCTAGCATTCTTCTCTTTAGGGGCAAGTATCAAGAGGTTGGAGTTTAAACCAGCAGGTAGGGTATTATTTGAAAAAAGAGGAAATAGCCTTTATAATATCAAATTGATTTATCTCCACCAAAACCATAAACCATCAGCCTGGAGCACTCTCAGGACCAGATGAAGAAAACCTTCTTGATTTTTCCCCACTAGGTATTTGTGAGTTGGGAGCTTTTCTAGAGTGTAATACTTACAGGGGATGCTGCGAACTTTTGTTCATAGAAATGGACAGTATGCTGCGCGATGGAGTCCTGGCCTTCAATATCATTTCCATGCTCATCTCAATGCTAGTGATCTATTGCCGTTTTCATTTTTAACGTGTTGTGAAAGTATTTTTGTATCTCCCTTTTTTATCCATTTTTCTCTTGATCTTTGTTTCCAGAGCGTTGCCTCAGGATTTGAGAGATTTTCCATCTGAGCTTTTCATTGCTGCATTTAATCAAATCATTCTCAGTATCGTCGCCTGATCTATCTGAAATTGTTTCAATCTGCTTCTAGTTTCCTGATTTTAGCTTTAACATGCCAAAATTGTGATGTTCCACACTTTTATATCCCGAATCTGGATTTAGGACTATACAATGGTTTTCCACTGTACTTGCTGTCTTTAGCCACATTGTAGAAATCTGGGTGATCCAGCCATACTTTAAAAAGCCTAAAAGGGGAGTTTCTTAGGTCTTGGGATCATGAACTTGTACCAAATAACATTGACTGATCTGAATATAGCCATGTAGATCTTCATCTTCCACACTTCAAATGTGTCGTGCCAGAGTTGGTTGTAGAAAGCGCTGTCTATAAAAGTAATAATTTTTGCCTTCGCCATCTGCCCATTTGTCCAGCTGTATCTTAGCCGTTACTTCCCACTTTCAGAGTCAATACTAGCAGAAAAATCCTGTGTGGCCGTAACATTAGTGCCTCTTCGCCACTTTGCTCACCCATTCTAATGTTGGAGTAGAAATCTCCAAGTACTATCCACGAATAAGGCAAATTGTTGAAACATTGAGATTATTCTACAAATTCTGCTTTTGGCTTAACTGGCATTTAGCATGGACATCCGAATAATATTGCCATTATAATAAGTGAAATTACCTAGTTAAATTTGTGAATAATGTCAGGATCTGGTGGAGAAGCCTTCCACAAAAACCGTAGATCACCCAAACCTCATCGCTGTGACATCTCCTTGAGACCAAGCCTTTGTATAGCCTCACCAGTTGCTTTATCTTTGGTTCAACATACAGACACTTCAGGATGCATAGCTTGTATATATTCTAAGATACTTTATAGATTTATTATTTCCTAGACCCCTTGCATTTCGATAAATTGTCCTCAATGATAAACTTATTGTTTTTGGGGGTTTAATGACCTCGCTCTTTTAGCAGCTGGGGGGAACACACCTCCTCTTGAACTTTTATAGCTTAGCATTCCCTTGTCCACTTCCTTTTAGGAACCTGTCATTCTCCATTTGGATCATCTACTCCACTTCATGTGCATTCAGTTTTCTTGTTCTCTCTATTGATTGTTTCTTAGACTTGGG
>JACGCM010002466.1:0-23290 GCA_014058105.1 Kingdonia uniflora | reverse complement strand
AAATGTTAATTGGGAAGAACTGAAGACCAACCTAATAGAAGCGGACCCAAAACAACAGAACCATGGAACCCCTAACACTTGATTGCGTTACTCACAGATGGATCTGCAGGGCCTAACCATTTGGGACTGGTATAGTCCTGGTTACACCTAAATGATCGACTAGAAAAGGCAGCTAGCTAAACTTCGAATGTACCATAACAAAGCTGAGTAGTAGAACCCTGATACAGGCCACGACCTTCGAATTCAAACTTGGCACGCCCAACTGCAATTTTCACAGATTCCTAACTTGTTCAAGACTTCATCGTGAAATCATCCAACCCGTTCGCATGGCCAAATATTCTTCCCTTTTTCGAGGCCACGCATGGACCTTTTCCTTAAAAAGCTACTATCACTCATACCCTCTAGGAAAGAACATAAAGCTAACAAGGTTTCGAAGTACATATTGGCAAAAGATGAAGAACCTTTACTAACCATGAAACCTCCAATGTGGTGGTCTCATACAATTAGCCATGCCTCCACCCTTGCAACACTTGATGTAGACACAGAATATAGATAAATAGTTTGTTTTTCCCATCCTACTTCGTCTCCTATTTTCTAATGAATTTCTGGATTAAGCCTGAGAGATCCTGTCAACCCTTCAACTCGACTGATACTGGGGGCGACCTTGAAAATTTTCAAAGCTTCAAATTAAGAAACTCGAGGGGCCGAATGGTCGAAAGACTAGACCCCGGAATTTGTTGGTGGTGCACACGTCTTACTTCACGGTGGCTTAGGCCTACGCAGTCCATTGCATTTCTTTGTGTCCTCTGGTATCATGTACCCTTCGACCTGCCTGATACTTGGGGTCGACCTTGAAAGTTTTCAACTTCCAACATCTTGCAAACTCGTGGGGCAAGATGGGTCCGAAAAACTGGAACCTCGGGAAAGCGTTGCTGAAACAAACGTCTTACTCCAGTAAATATTTGGGTTTCCTCAAAGTATCTTTAAATCCTCGGCCCGACTGATACTTTGGGCGACCCCTCAAAATTTTCAACTCCCCCAAAACATTCGAGCAAACTCGCGGGTCACGACTGGTTGAAAAACCGGGACACTCGAGAAGGCGGTGGGGGCTCCGACGTCTTAACTTCGCTTTGGCCGGTCTTCAAAGTCCAATCAATCTCTTTGTTTCCACTCAAGCGTCATAACCATCTCGAAGTTCTTCAAGTTTGATCAATCTACATCATTCGACTTAAGCATATTCTACAGCTATTCAGTAATAATCTATAATTCTACTATCCAGGAACTCCAGTCCTTATCAGGAAGCATTTCACAACAATCACGTGAATCCCCCCCCCCCCCCCTGTTTCGAAGCAAACATCAAGTATCTCTCACTGCATTCAATAAATTCAAGATTAACACAAATCTGTTTTCCAGATAGTCTACAATCAGCACCATCACAGCATTTCGAAGAAAGCACAAGTTTCAAGCTCAGTACAACCGAGAACTCAACATTATTTCAATATACAGCCCACAGAAAAATTAGAAAAACACGCAGTGACTACTCCTGTACAAATACCTCCTATCGGCATGCCTGCACCTTCTCCCCCAACGGCTCTCGCTCCAACATCCCTCAGTACCATCCAGTACTGATTTTGACCCTGTACCATCAAAGAACCACATCATTACACCTCCTAGCACAGTTCGTCGATCACAGAAAGCCTCCCAACACCACCTCCAACCCTCCACATCCAACACCTACCTCCACCCCCTCTGTCTGTAAAGACCTTCAGCGATAGGATCTTGGTCACAAGCAGTGTTCCATACATCATGATCAAACCCCATTCCTCTATAACTCCTTCGTCCTAACATTACCGTAAACTTCCTTCTCAAGTTGTGCCTGTATAGCACTCCTTTAGTACTTTCTTTTCCTTCTCATGATTACGCAAATTTTGACCTCATCAACCTGCTCATGATTGCCGCCTATCTTGCGTAAAACATTGTTCTCAGATTAAGAATGCCCTTTCTCTCCCCTGATCAAGCTCCAGACTGTCAACGCCGCCTCCCCTACCTCCTCTTTCCTACTTTTTACTTTCCTTGGTGAAGGACGTGCCCAAGCATCCTCGCTAGAGTATTCGAGCCGTCAGTATTTTCAAGAATGAAATACTTAAGAAAATGTTTAGAAATATCACAAACAAGAATAGACGTAACCTGATACATACTCTTCTTCATCCGCCTTGAAGCCCTCTCTCGGTCAAGCATCCGAGTTTTCGCCATCGAAAAGCCTTGGCTAGAGCCTATTCTTCTCGCTCAGCCTCCGTCATCTTTTCCGCCCTCATCCTCTGCATCAACTCCCCCTAGCGCCTACGCCTTTACTTGTGTTAACCTTCGTCGGTTTGTCCCTTCGAAGCTCGGAACGACCTTACCCTTCCCTTTCTTGACCTGTGTTGGTACCTACCTCGCCTCTAGCTTAAGCATTCTAGCTACTACTTCGGCACGTGGTACCCCGGCCTGCTTCGCCACCCCTCTTCCGCCTTCCGGACATACTGAACATGCCTTCCAAATTATCCTTTCTCCCCTCTTCGACTACCTGAAATACCTTCGCCTCCCCTCTTACTTTGATGCTTCGACTCTTTGGTACGTTTTAAGACTGGGATCTATCTTCTTCTGCCTCTCCTCTTGATACCGAGACACTAGAAAGCATAATTTTCCCCTCCTCTTAGAACCGATTAAAGCGTCCAATAAATCCCTTGGATTTGCCCAACATATATTTTTCGAGAACCTACAAAAAAATAGAATATCCTTCATAAATTATTTGAGCAACACATAAAAAACATCTTCGCCGCAAACTACTTATCAGATTGTAGACTTCTCTCTATTATAAGATCCTCACCTTACCCAGATCAATCAACCAGGCTAGTCGCATGACCCCCAGGATGTGTGGTAGTGCCAACATTCCGATTTCGCCTTCCTGAATTGAATGATACACATCATACCACTAATTTTAATTTCTCCCCTCCTCCTCAATTTGGCATTCATGCCCCTCATTACTTCTCACCTCATAAAAAGATTCCCATTCATCTTACTGGGGACACTTACCAGAAGTTCAACACCTCATTCACCATGCCTTCGAGGGGTAAGCGCATCCCCAGTCGCATTTGGCCTCATATGCCTTGAAACCTCTCGAAGGCTTCAATTTCCAGCTGTACTCTGACCCCGTAGAATACAATATACTCCTCCCACGACTACCCATGTTTAGCCATAATCGATCTAGTCTCTCTTTCAACCCTCTCTAAACAAACCAACCACCTCATCCGCTCAGTCGACTCCTATATCATGATCCCCTTGCTCCCCCTCCACCCCCTTTAAACCCACCCCAATGTTCATCAACCGAACCTGTCATCCTTTTCTTCAACCTTCCCCCATACTCCCTCACCGTTGGTAGCCCTCCGTCACTACGTCTTACGATTGCCAACTACTCGAAACCCTAGTCTCATGAACCACCATGTCCAGTGGGATAATCTTTTCTATGATTAGTTCTTCTATATCTTCCCTCATCTACAGAGCACGGACCAACAATAGTAGCCTCATTTTTCCTTTCGACCTCGTCGTCAATCAGCCTTAATCTCAAGCCCAGCACGGGTCCGTATTTTTTCCTACAGCATAAGAGCACTAATTAGATCGATACATTCGACTTTACATATCAATAACCCACGTTTCAATCTATACCACGCCAACAGATGCACACACATCGAAAAACGACCCCAACCCGTCCCCACCATCATTGCCTCAGAATCCGCCAAATACTAACCTCTGACACATGATTTCCTCCTAACCTCGATATACCCTCACACTACAAACCCTAGACTCTACATACTGATACATCGGCAAACTGGACAAAAAAAAAAAAGACAGATCAATCGACATACTCTGTTAGCGGAAGAAATAATAAAAACGGCAAGTCAGCCGGTACTCAGCAACAACCTTAGTAACCTCTCCCACTCATTTAACAATGGCGTAAGTCCCTTCCTCTCACTCTCATAGTTTTGTCTGCGAATAGTACTTTTAGTCATTCCCTCCATATATTTATACCTCCGTTAGCACTGAAACAACCGCCTCGATTCCCCAAACCGCCACATTACCACTCACCCCCACTACCCTTGCTTTTCTACTAAGATGTGATTATGTGGATGACAATTTACCCTCCGTTTACCCCAAGGATGTGTTCATACGACAACTCACAAAATATCAAAAATCTAAAAAACAAACCCTCAAACCTCCTGATTATTCATCACTCGTATTAGATTCCTGATCAACTCCACATCAAATAAAACCTTTCCATATTCAGGAAATGTCATGCTGAATTGCTAGCACTTGCCTAGGAACAACGCCATTCAGACTGACTTAGTCTGTCTGGGCTATTACTAGTCTTTTTGTTTAGGCTCGAATCAGCGCCCTTAGACAATATCGTGCTTACTTCGATATTCACTATTTGGACAATTTAATTGCACATAAAATGAACTTTAAAATTTTATCCTAATTATAACAGAACTAGATTTTACCCGACAGATCAACTTTACTTCGACATACCAGAATTTTTACTATACAAAGTTTAGGGAATTTTACAATCGACAGATTAGGCTTTTAACATTAGAACAAACTCAAAATCTCACTTGAGCGGAGAATTTTAATTCGGCAGTTCATAATATTATATACATTAGTGCAGAAATATAATTCAAGAGATATCTTTTCAACTCCCAATTTCATCCAATATACGAAATCAAAAAGTAAAATAATGGAAAAAGCCAAACCCCATGTCATTCAATACCACCAATACAAACCCCCCTGTGCAGCAAAAATCAATGCAAACAACCCACAAAATAGATGAAATGAAAGCATGACCAATGTTCTGCTGGGCTTTCATCCTCGTCCCGGCCTCAGTAGTAGGAGCAACTTCCGGTCCACCATTCCTCAGATAAATGACTCAACAGGGAACCCGGTGCCCGGGAAATTGTCCATCATTTGTAAAACCCCATACCCAATATGCGAATGGCATCAGTAATAGCTTCCTCGGGCTCACTTTAAACAGTTCAGCATCCCGGAGTCCAGGTCTATACACTGGACAACCTCCATTGCTAACTCCCGCATTTTTCGATCGAAGAGCCTTCGCTAGCGTAGTCTATCAGGTTCTGTGGGCCCGGTTAAGTATTCCTTGGTGTTTGGAAGAAGAGGAAGAACATTTCTTACTCTGTGATGAAGGACAAGTAGATACGGAATGCAAATTCTTCCAGAAAAAAAATATTGATACTAAAAATGAGATACATTTAAACCCTTCTTAATCAGACCACGATTAATAGCACAACTTTCAAATTTCCCTCGAAGACTCAAACAGTTCAACACACTTCAAATCCAACAAACTGTTCATAGAGATGCGTATTCAACTCTCTGTCATTAGGATTACAGCCGAACCTCCCTGAATCTCAAACATACACCCTTCTTTTTACACCCTCCAAACAACCATATCGGTTACAAATTAAGATTCAGTATCAAAAATAGGACATTGGAACGTGCGAGCCTATCTCAAACCAGCACATGCCACTCGAAGTAATTTTTCCCGAAGTGCCGTTTTACCTATATGCATGCGACGGCCTCTGGCGATTCCGTGCCTACAATCTATGTGCACATAGGGTTATCAGGATACAAATCGACCATTTAGAGCATTTCTTCTCATTAAATACTTCAAGTACAAAACAGAGGACGATCTCATTAACATAAGGAAAGAGGGTTGTTTTGCTGATCTTGAAAACCACTTTAACTTCCAAAAGAGAGAGATTTTTCTTTAGTAACATCATACCACAAAATTCAGAGATCAGAAAAACAATAACACAAATCTTTAAAATACACCTACAAAAAAGAAAGAGAGAGAAAAACCCCATCACAAACCACCTACCACCATTAAAAGAAGCGCCCGCATTCTCAGACGGGCCAGTCCACTGCCAATCTTGTTTTCAAAGCTCTTGGCCTGAATGAGAATTCGTGCCAAAGCCACAGGTAGAGGTAACAGTTTTCAGGCGCAAGGTAGTATCAAAAGAATTTTCATTATCCCTTAGAAGTAAGAAGTAGGACTCACCGTAATGGTTTCACCAGGCTCCCAATACACCAGACAGGAAGTCCCCCCAGTACGCGGAGTCATGGTCGCAAAAAAATTTAATCTTTGCTCCGCGTTTCTGCGTCCTATGAGGACTGGTCTCAAAAAAATCCACGAGCCGTTGTTATGATAGAGGGCTATTGGGGGTGGTGTCCCTTCCATTTTTTCAAAGAAGATACAGTGAAAGGAGGAAGAAGGCGCAACAAAAAAAATATACAGTAATACCACCTTTTGGAAACCCTATTATAGACAACTATTAAACTCATTTTATTACTCCATAAATACCAAAATTTTATTAACATACACTCCTATTACATCTCTTGAAAAAACCAACTGTAAACTGATCAACTCAAGATTAAAACAAGTTTTTCTTAGAAAAATGCCTACTAACCTTTTCCAGACCCTTCTTACGATTGGGCCAAATGTAGTAGACTACTCGCGCCTTCTTACCCAGTAAACATATTGAAGGCTACCCAGCGCCTACTCGACACACCCACCAGCCACACTCAATCATAAAATAAGCCCAAACAGATTATTCGAAGACAAAGCTTCGACTTAACAAACCTCGAAGTGAACTCCATATCACATCAAAAATACTTGACACAATTCGTCACCTGGTCGAAGTGTGCAAGACCAGATTAGCCAGTCACTTGAACAAGCCTAGAGGGGTGGCGTGTGGTCTTTGTACAGCTACAAGGTGACAGGCATACCAAAGTGCTTACGTATCATGTTACATAAACACACCTAACATTGTGGCAGTGACACTTCTGGACATTTTCTGGCTCAATACAATTTGGGGAAACCGCTCGATTCTGGATGGTACTTGTACGATGATGACTATAACATGGTGACACAAGCATCCTTGTTCTATAAAGAGAGGTATGGGAACCACGCTGAGAGGTATTGAAGAAACCGCTCCCCTGAACCCTTACAGTGTACCTTGAATACTCTGTAAAACCTCACTGTACTCGAAACCTCGTCTACGACAGTAATACAAATCTGATTAAAAAGTCCTCAATCAGAGGGCGTTAGAGAATCACATTCGGGCTATTACGCAAGTATATTTTCGGTGAGATGTTATATAGATTATATGCTTCCACATCCCATGAGAAAGGATAAAACCCGCGGTGTAGAGCCGACTTCCCTGTGCCCGAAGTGAGGGCCCTACAGATCGATGGTGGGGATGTTAAGGAAACATGTTGAGAGGGGGGCTATATGTTTTGGAAGTTTCCAGATCTTGCGGATTGAAAAGAAATTATGCGAGGCTTGGTACTTCCCTTGTGTGGGTCATCACGTTAAATTGCACTTCTTGCACGTTGCATCTATGCTAGCTTCGAACGAGTTGGAGGGGAAGCTGTCGATTGTAAAGTGATAATGGCGTTCTCCGCAGGTCCGGTTTCCATTTCTTTTTGATGTGTTTGAATTCTATTGATCTAAGGCTTTTGCGTTTCATCTCTTCTAAGTTTGAATAAAACCTGAGTGTGGACACGTGATTCTCCATTTCTTTAGGTTTTTCTGCAGCCATTAATTGTTGATGCTCGAGTACGTCACTGTGGAGATTAACAGTTCCTATTATTTCCTGATCTCTAATGGTACTGGACTGGCTTTTAAGGTTCATGTTTGTCATCGGGTGGTGTTTAGATCACTAACGGTAAAAAAAGTGTGGTAATTCCCACAGACAGTGCCAATTGTAGTGACGTGTTTTCCGGAAGGAGAATCTTCGCCAATACTTATTCGTAAAAAGAATGTAATAAGGCTAGATAAAACAAGATTTTACGTGGAAAACTCAGTTAAGGCTGAGAAAGCCACGACCTCGAGAAGAATTTTTATGTAAAATCCAGTAAGATGCTAATTATTATACGTTTTAAGTGATGTTGGATTTAGGAAATAAGAATAGTAAAATATTGCGGTCCTGTAGAATCTATTCTCTGCTTGTATTTATAGTTATGCAGGTAATTTTACAAAAAGAAAGAAATAGTCCCCTATTCCGGGGGAGTGGGCAAACTTTGCGGATCTCTAACAGTTCTCTCTTGACCAGGCTTCAATGGCTACTTTTGGCAAGTCAAGGATTTATAGTAACTTCTAGAATGATGGCCTTTGATCAGGTATGGCTGTCTTCGACTACACTGCTGCTGGCTTACTCTTGCCGAATCTGGGGAATATGCTACTATAGTGCTCACTGAGGGTTACCAACCATTACTAAACTCGTTTAGATTTCTCTCATTTGGATAAGATTTTGCGCAAAGGATAATTTATCATGACTCGATCTGAGTGATCTTGGAAATACTATTTTAACTTTTGTTATGCGTAAACAAGAACTGGCAGTAGATTCTTAATCTTAGTGTACCGTGACTCTGCTGGAGTGAGAGTTTTACTAATGAAGTAGATAGGCTTCTCTATCTTCTCATTAAATCGAATGAGGACTAAACTCAAGTATTCCTCAGTAAGGGTTAGATATATGGTGAGTTATTCTCCTTCCTTGGGTGTACTAATTATTGGTGTCTTTCCCAAATAGCGCTTGAGTTCCTAGAAAGTTACTTCACATTCTATAGTCCACTCGATCTCAGTATCTTTTTTAGGTTTCATTTTCTTTGTCCTTTCACGTTGTAGGTAGAATATCTATCGACATCAATCTGAAGACTTGGATACAAAACAATTTATTGCGGTTATCTTGTCTGCTAGCTTTTGTACGTCTTTTTTAATTTTTGGACAAGGCATAGATAACAGTACATGAATATGATCTGGATCAGCCTCTATGCCTTGCTTGCTAATCAAATATCCTAGAAATTTGCCTGACTAGGCCCCAAACTAGCCCTTGTCAGGATTTTGTCTCATTTTGTTGAAATGGAGAATTTCAAAAGTTATCTGTAAATCTACGATATGGTTCACCTTCTAGAGACTTTTACGCAACATATCATCGATGTATGCTTCTACCGTTTTTTGAAGATGGTCTTTGATCATCTGTGCCATCAACCTTCGATAAGTGGCTCCAATATTTTTGAGACCGATAGACATAACCTTGTTGGAATATAGGCCATGCTCTACAATGAAAGTTGTCTCCTCTTGATCGTCGGGTAGCAGATGTATTTGATTGTACCCTAACGCGGCATACATCATAGTTAAGATTTTGTGTCCCGTCGTAGTATTGAGCAGATTGTTTAAGATAGGAAGTGGAAAACTATCCTTCGGTATATATTTGTTGAGGTATGTGAAATCCACGCATACTCTGATCTTACAATTTATCTCCGGTACTGCTACAATATTCGTGATCAATTCTGGATAGTTGGCCTTTCGGATAAAACCAACTTCAATTAGTTTATTAATCTCTTTGTTGACTTCTTCTCAGAGTCTTGATGCTAAGGTTCTCTATTTTTGTTTGACAGCTTCAGCTTTATCTTTCAAATTAAGCTTATGGCAAGCCAGATTGGCATCGATGCCCGACATTTTGTGAAATGTTCAAGCGAATACATTACTGTTGTCTTTAATAAGATGAATAAGAGTATCTCATTCTGCTGTAGGCAGAAGAGTTCCAATGAATGCTCCTCGTCTGTCTCTATTGATTTCAACGTACTTTATGATTTCTGTACTTGGCAGCTTATTTTCTGTAGAGTTCACTATAAAGTTTCTTATAATGTTCCCTGTTGTTTTTTGTAATTTCTATGTGAGCTGTGGTATCGATGGTTCTGGTATGATGGTAACAATATTTTCATAAGATGAAACTAGCTTCTGACTGCCTTTGATTTTGTAAATGCCGTCATTTCATTCGAATTGCAGTGCCAAATGGTAGGTCAATGGAATGGCCCGTATATTATGCAGCCAGCAGCGTCCTATTAACCCCAAATAATGCAATTTTGCATTGATATCGTAAAATATAACATCAACTATTGCTGGTCCTGCCGAAATAGGAAGTATGATCTTCCCTACACATTCTTCCTTAGAGTCCTTGAATCCATAGATATCAATGTCACTAGGTTGTACTTTGTTAGGCAGCCCCATCTAATCAATCGTACTTTGATAAAGTGGTTCGATGCTACTACCAGTATCCACCATCATTGTATATAATACATCATTTCTCATTTTTAGCATGATCACCAATGTTTCGTGGTGAGGAAAGTTGACTTGGCAAACACCACAATCGTCAAAAGAGATCCCTGTGCATTGGAAGCTAGATTCGAGAAGTAACTAAGCTTCTTTATCGTCCATGGAAAATTCATGACATTTACCAATTCATCGACCTTTGCACCTGTTTGATTTGTTAATGGTATGAGTCTCAATGAAGTGGATGAGGGAGATATGGTATATATGCTTCTCCTCTGCCATTTCTACGACCTGTACGACCTCTGTGGGAAGTCTGCAACTCCCACTATTGTAACTTTCAATGTCTATAATGTATTCATGCATTCGTCCATCCGCAAAAACATACTCTAACAGTCGTTGTTATGTAAGACAATGCTCTGTATCATGATGTCAGACTTTGTAGTTAATGCAATATGGTTTGTTCTTAATGGGTTGGAGATATTGTACATTGCAAAAAAACTTATCCTTTTAAAGTATAGGAAAAATGGTGGCTATGGTAACAATCATTTTGGGAAGATAGGGTTTTGGCATATTACAGCCTTTCTGAGGTCGATCTTCATTAGATTTTGCTTGCTTCCTGCCTCCTCCATTATCAGGAGCACAATTAAAATCTTGGCCTGTGGATTAATCTCCAGTTGTCAATGTTTATTTCTAAATTTTCTGTCTGTCAGACACCATTCTTTCGAGATCGATATACCCATTGACTTTTTTGATCATGTCCTCCAAAGTCGTGGGTTTGTTTAGAATGAGGTAATCTTTTTTTGATCAATATACCATTCTTTCAAAATAATAATCTTCTGATTGAGTCGATCCATCTTTCGAGTCAACTCTAGGAATTTCTTAGTGAATGTCCAGGGCTTCTCTCCTGATACTTACTTAAGGTTGAATAGAAAATATAGATTCTTCTCTATGTCTTAGTTGTGGGAGTAATTCTTGACGAAGAGTTCCCTCAACTACTCAAAAGTTGTAATGGACCCTTCTGGTAGTGTGTGGAACCTGAAGTAGCATGTTTCCCAGATTCGACAAAGATAAGACGGAATAACGTAGTCGAAGACATACAGCATTCGAGAAGCTTCCATAAGTTCTTGACCTGCCAAAAGTAGTCGTTGTGCCTGGTCAAGAAAAAATTGTTAGAGATCTGCGAAGTTCGCCCACTCCCACCAAAATAAGAGACTATTTCTTTCTTTTTGTAAACTGCCTATAAATACAGGCAGAGAATAGATTATTCACACCCCCGACATTTGTAACTTTACTATCTTTACTTCCTAATCCTATTATCACTCCCAAACTTATAATAACTAGCAACATACTGGATTTTACATCAAAATCCTCCACGAGGTCACAGTTTTTCTTAGCTTTACTGAGTTTTCCATGTAAAATCTTTTCTGTTTAGCCTATTATTGCATTTTCTTTACAAATAGTATTGGCAAAGATTCTCCTTCGAGAAAACATGCCACTACAATTGGCACCATCTGTGGGAAGTACCACACTTTTCTTTACCATCACCGCTCTAATAATAATCTGATGACAAATATGAATCTCTGAAGCCATTCTAGCACCATAAGAGATCATGAGATCAATCCGATGCCAGAAATAGTCGACCTACATAGTGCAGTGATCGAGCTTAAAAAACAAATAGAATCAGAAAAGGCCAAAAGGCTGGAAGATTAACTTATTCATTCTTAAGCTCTTTAGGTGGAATAAGGGGAACGAAGGAAAGCCTTCGACCAATAGAGTCGAACACATCAAAATGAAATGGAAAGATTAAGGAGAAACCAAGATTAACTCACTGGCCGACAAATGTCACCTCTTCTTGCCCGAAGCGATCATCGGTCAAGATCAACTCAACGTGATGATCAACCAAGAGAGGACGGGTTACAAATTTTTTGATCCATATCCAGAAATCTGGACAAGGCTTCCCGGTATTTTGGTTTGGCATCCTCAGTATCAACAACTCAGGGAAGTTGACGCACGCGTCATCAAACTCCTCTACCACCCAAAAATAGACCAATTAGAGATCGATTAGGACCAAAAGGACAGGAAGATTTCGTTCAACAACTTACAGCCTTACCAATTCCTTCACAACAATTCATCACCTTGGATGACCTAAACAACAGGATCCAGACCATAAACTCTGATATCATAGGCCGAAGATCCGCGCTTGACATAATCGAGACAAACCCCATCTCCCCACATCTCAAAATTATGCCCATCCGAGACAATTTCCACATGCCAAAGTTCATTCAATATGTAGGACTCAATGACCCACTTACCCATGTACGACATTTTAAAGCTATTGTGGGATTATACTCCAAACTCTACCACATGTTATACAGGCTATTCAATATGAGTTTAAAAAAAGAACCTCTCAGATGGTTCCATACAATCCAAGAAGGCTCCATTACCACATTTAGCCAGTTACAGCGTTTATTCGAGTTGAATTATGCTCACGTTAAGGAGTAGGAGATTACAGCAGATTCCTTGTTTTTCTTCGAGCAGGGTACAAAAGAAACCTTGGCAAGCGTTTACAAGCATTTCTTAGAGGAAACTCTGAAAATTGGGAAATGAGATCCCAAAATTATTGTTCCAGCCTTCACCTCTGCCCTACACATCGACTATAAGGTTTGAGACGGGCTTACTCTGCACAAGCCCAGAGCAGTGACATAAATAATTAGTGGAGTTTATAACTACATCGAACTAGAATGATCCAAAAAGGATAAAATGAAAATCCCCTCTGCAATCCATTCACGGCTTACAGTTTCTTCTCTACCCCAAAAGTCAACCACCTATGATGCACCCAACCAACGCAACAGAAGCATCGAGAATAAAAGGAGACCCGACTAGAAGGACAGAGCACCCGATAGGCCTATCCCAGTTTTACCCTCAATGATAATGACTCTCTCCGTTATCTTACTAACGATAAAGGGAGATAAGTATTATCGAGCACCACAAACAATACCTGATCTCCCCAACAAACCTCTATGTCAGTATCACAATGTGCATAGTCATGAAATTGACAACTGTTGTGCTCTCATTCAAATCTTTCATCACATCCTCTTAGCATGAAAGCATCATAATTATCTCTTCGACATCCAAAAGTTCCTCGAAGATGAGACAAAGAACAAAGATGCTGAACAGAATCAAGGCCAAGGGTACGCTCGCCACCTGTATATGATCGAAATTAAAAAATGAAAGAAAAGGAAACAAGATGACCAGATTATATCCTATTTCAAAATTACCTCCTCAAATGAATCAGTAAAACTTGTCCCAAGCTCGAGAAAATCAAAGCGCCCATACCATATCACCTTCGAGGACTGTGACACCAGCCACGTAAAATACCCTCATAATGACCCTCTTGTTATTATGCTAAAAATCGGACAGGACTACCTACATAAGCTTCTCATCGATTCAGGAAGCACAGCAGATGTATTGCCTCGAAGAACGATTGAGGTTCTAGGCCTCACAGACTCTGTGAAAGCTTCGATAGTAACAATCACATGCTTTAACGGTTCAAAAGAATCAGCCACATAAGAAATTACTCTGCCAATTCAGGCTAGGTCATAAGCAACATTCGTAAAATTCCTTGTCATTGATGTTTAGTCCAAATATTTGGGTATTTTGGGACGTAGTTGGTTACATTCGATCAAAGCAATACCTTCTACGTATCATTTGGCATTAAGATTTCCAACAGATCACAGAATCACGGAAATCAAAGATAGCTAAAGCAGTTGCACGTATGTGCAAGAATACAACCACCAACACTCATACAACAAAACTTTTCAAAGCATAGCAACTATAGCTGGAATCACCCACCACATTCGAGCAGCATAATACCGAAATTGTAGAATCCATTGAACTCGATGGTCCAGGGCATTAGACCTTCATCGGCTTCAAGCTATCAACCGATGAAAAGAAGCTATGATCCAGCTAGTTAAGAAAAAACATCAACATTTTTGTATGGACTTTTCAAGAAATGTCTGACATTGATCCATCAATCGCGTGCCACAGTCTAAACTTCCTTCTAGACAGCAAAGCAGTCATAAAGAAACGTTGAAACTTAGCTCGCCGCTTCCGCGATGCCGTGAATGAAGAAATTGAGAAACTCCTTCGTGTAAGATTTATTTGAGAAGCCAAATATCCATAGTGGGTTTCTAACATCGTAACAGTCCCAAAGAAAAATGGAAAGATAAGGGTTTGTGTTGACTTCACAGAACCCAACAAGTTTATACCCAAGGATAGTTTTCCGCTACCACTAATTCCGCAACTCCTCTACTCCGTTACAGGGCACGAACTTCTTTCCATGATGGATGCATACAGAAAAGTTAACATTTATTACTGAAAGAGATCTCTACTGTTACACAGTAATGCCTTTTGGGTTAAAGAATACATGAGCTACATACCAAAGGCTAGTCACAGAAATTTTCAAAGATCACCTAGGCACAATCATGAAAGTCTACATCAACAAAATGATATGCAAAATCTTGAAGGGCGAAGATAATTCTAGCTGTAGGGGCCTAACTTTGTGAAGAGGGGAAGTCAACTCTTATACCATGGGATCAGTCCTTTATTAAAGGAGCTCAAGTAAATTATCTATAGCGCAATTACTCTACTGACTATATACTTGCGTGGAGGCCTTAAATGTGATGCTCAATGATCTTAGATGAGGTTTTTTAAGAGTGTTTAAATTTCTGTCGAGTAGCCGATGGTTCAAGAACTAGGTTTTTATAAGGTGGTCGAATGTAAATAGTAAGGGCTAATGGGGGAGATTTTGCAACCCCTCCTTGGTTCTCCATCTCTCCTATTTATAGAACATAGGAAGGGTTGAGTCGTCAAGGTTAGGTCATATTAAAAGTATACCATCCGGATATCGAGCGTATATCCCGGAGTTGATGTTGATACCAGAAATGTCGGGTTTGTCACTGCAGCAGTTGTTGGGTCTGTCTCTATGCTCTAAAACTGTAGCAGTTCTTGGATTTGACACTGTAGCTGTAAGGACCAACAACGCCGCCATCTTATCTAGTGAACTGGTTGTCTGTCTTGTCATACTTCGACCATATACGGATATGGTCGAAGTGTTTCTGATGCTGATGTGGAGTTCATCTTCGGGGCTTGCTCAGAGTCGAGGTTTCGCCTTCAGATAATCTTGCAAGGTATATTTATAGATTGAGTGGGCTTCAATGTATTCGAGTAGGCTTCGAGGTGGCCTTTAAGTGTTTAGCTGGGATAGAAGGCTACGAGTAGGCTACTGTATTTGCCCCCTCTCAGCAAGGGTCTCGAAAACAGGTGTAGAAGCATTTACTCAGAAAGACAGTTGGTTATTGGGAGTTGAAAAGTTGACTGTTAAAAAGTTAACTGTTGCAGGGGTAATAAAGGAGGGTAATTAAGAAATGTTGGTGGTTATGGAGTAATAAATAGGTTGGATGAGGCATAGAAATATGGGTATGAATGTGGTAATGTTGTAGAGTCTACGTCTGCTGCATTGTCTTCTCCTTTATCTGAATTTCCTAAAATGACATAATGGACACCACGCCCAATACTCGCTATCAGAAAAGGATGGAATTCGTCCGAGACCGTCGTATAGGACGGAGACTGCTGAATTGAAATTAAAGTTTTCTGGTCACCATGAACATAACTGGTTCATGAAGGACCTGGTGGAGTTAGAGCCTGGAGAGCCCATCAACGGGGAGTCCTATGCTTACTTCTAGGGGGGAGATGAAGTTTCATTTTACTATTGCTGAAGGACGCTACCTCTACCAGACAGCTTTGACCGAATCTCTCGTTCAGGCAGAAGAGCAGTTGGAGGAGCAAGGTTCGATGAGTAGAGCTGACCCGTCTGGAAATAGAGTAGCTTCTTCTTAAAGTGGTGGTGATGGGTTTTTCTTTTTTCTTTTTTGTAAGACTGTCTTTAGAAGGTTTCCGTTGTTTTGCTGATCTCTGTAGATTTTTGTATGATTGTACTTGGAGGTCTCCTTTATTTTTGTATGTTGAAGTAATTCAATTATATAAATGTTACTGAACTTGTGTATTTGTATCTGATAAACCAGGTATGCGAATAGATTGTAGGCGTGGTATCGAACATATGTCTTCGAGTGCCAACATGTAGAAACGGTTACCTTCGGGGAAATATTGACTTTAAGTGGTAATGTGCTGGTTGAGGAAATAGGTCGATTACAATGAATAACAGATTTTGAATACTCAAAGATTGAAGTTTATACCATAGGAGTTGTTAGAGGATGTCAAAAGAAAGGGGTCGATTGTTCGAGACTAGTGATGGCTCGACTATAAGTCCACGGGAAAGAGGGCTGAATACCTGTTCTAATGAAACAGTTATGTCTGGGAAGTTGCAGAGGTTGGACTACTGAGTTTTCAAGGAGAGGAATTGAAGACAGTACTAAATGCTACTTAGGATTAGGGAGGGTTAAATGTATCTAATTTTTAGCTAAAATAGATTGTTTTCTGGGAGAATTGCATACGTCTGTTCCTTCGTCTCTGAGTATAATGTCTGCCTCCTCTTCCCAAAGAGAAAGACGATGCTTCCAAGCCCAAGAACTAGGACCAAGTGGCAGCAAAAGCTCTTCATGTACGGAAAAAGATATTGGAATTGAAGCGGAGGTTTGTCAGAGATCAAGACCTGGATTCAAAGATGCCAGACTTGATTGAAGCGGAGCCGGGGAACCCATTGCTGGAATGCCCTTCGCATATTGGTGGGGGGTACTATAGATGAAGGGACCATTTCCGTTCACCGGTTGTCCCTACTAGAGTCGTTTGATGAGGAGATGGTAGACCAGGAAGATGTTGCTGCTAAGGTCAGGAGTGAGAAGAAGTATCCCGAGGAGAAATAGGGGCTTCTTTGATTGTTGGGGGTATTTATATAGGATGGTATATTGGGGTATTTTGGATTTTCAGTTGATTTGTATTATTTGATCTGTATTGAATGAAATTGGGAGTTGATAAGATAACTGTCGAAGTATACTTCTGAACTGTGTGTAATTAAAATTCTTAACTTTTGAAGTAGAACTCTGAACTGTAGAAGTAAAATTCTAAACTGTTAATGTAAAATTCTGAACTGTCGAAGTAAAATTCTGAACTGCTTGTACGAAATACAATATATTTTGAAATCGAATGTGAGGTTATCTGCGGACGAATGTTCAAGACACGATATAGCCGATTACTCATGTGCGAGAAGTGGGTGTGTCAAAGGTTTGCTGGATTTGATTGGACAGACTGACAGCCCAGACAAATGGTCTATCAGATCGGTACTAGTTCCTGGGGTAGTGCGCCGTACTGGTTATCATGATGTTTCCTCATTTTACAGAAAAGGTTGATTTTATATGGAAATTTGATTGGGCAACTTCGAGGGAGGATCAGAAGATTCGGGTTGTTTTGAGTATAAAGTGAAGTAAATATGAGCGTGTGATTCGCACAAGAGGTTAATGATGGGAAAAATGGTCAAAACACATGTCAGCCGAAATGCAGGGGCAGTAGGGTAGTGGCAATGATAGTGGTTTGGAAATCGAGGCAGTTTTTGGAGGTATATATAAGGGAGATAACAAACGAACTGTTCACAGAAAAACCAGAGAGTGAGAGGAAGGGAACATACGTCATTGTTTCGTGAAGCTTGAGAGAGGTTATCGGGTAGTTTCTAAGGACCGATTGGCTTGTTGTTTCTATTGTACTTCCACTAATACAGGTATGTCGATTGATCTCTGTCTGCTTTTGTTTAGATTTTCCTTTAGTATCTGTTTGTAGGGTCTTCTGGGTTAGCTTATTTGGGATTCCGAGGGTACTAATGGTGGGACTGGGATTGGGGTCGAGTTTTCGACTATGTTTGCATCTGTTGGAGAGGGTAGATGCAAATGGGTTATTGATACATAATGGTCGAATGCATCGATCTAATTTTATGCCTCTTCTTCTGTATGCTAAGATGTGTAGTCATCAAGCTTTGAGACTGAGGCTGATAGACGAGGAGGATGAAGGAAATGAGGCTAGTATATCTGGTCGTGCTCCAATGGATGAGGGCAGCGACATAGAAGAACTAGTCATAGCAAAAGATATCCCACTGGCAGTGGTGGTTCCTGAGACTGGGGGTTCAAGTAGTAGGCATCGTAAGACAGTAGTGACTGAGTGTAGTTGTGAGGAGGAGATGGGGGGAGGACAGAGAAAGAGAAGCGACGGTCGGGCTTAGCCTTTGTGTGGTGAAAGGGGAGAGGGGGAGCAAAGTGATCGTGAAGAGGATTAGATTAAGTCGGATGAGGCTACTGGTTCTGTTCCAGATAGGGAGAAGCAAAGGCTAGATCAATTTGTAGCTAAACACGGGCTGTCAAAGGTAGGGGTTATATTGTATTCCGTGGGGTCAGAGTAAAACTTTAAATCGAAGCCTCGAGAAGGTATCATGGCATATAGAGGCCAAATTCGACTGGGGGTGCGACAGCCCCTTCGAAGGATGGTGAAGGAGGTGTTGAAGTTCTTGGAAGTTGCCCCAGCTCAGATGAATGGGAACTTATGAAATGATGAAGGTAATCAAGGGCATGAATGCAAAATAAATGAGTGAGAGAAGGGGTTTAATTGACTGGTATGATGTGGTATCATTCTATTCGAGGGAGGCAAATCGGAATGTGGGCACCTACCACATCCTGTGTCATACTAACTAGCCCTGGTGTTGATCTGTGCTCGACGGGTCGAGGGTGGAATAGAGATTTGGTTGTAGTACGGGGGAATTATGATAATGTCGAAGGGGAAGGCCCTTATAGGTTATAGCATAAAGTCTATAATCCAAGTATATTTTTTGTCAAAGAGTTTTGATGTATTGTTCTAATAAATGGTGATTGTATTTATGTTTGTTTATAGGTCCTCAAAGCCAGACTTGGGTGAATCTGAGGGATTATATTGATGCCCTAATTGACTCAGACGAGGAATGGGTGAGTTCTGTTTTTAAGAGTCTTGGTATCAAGCGGAAGAGGCAGAAGAGGATAGATTCCCTGGATCGAAGCATACACATTACGTTGAAGCCAAAAAAGAAGATTGAGGCGAAGGTGCCTCAAAGGTAGTAAAAGGAATGGAGGAGGATAATTTTCCAAGGAAGGTAAAGTTTGTTCAAAAGGCGCAATGGGCATCATAGCAGGCACCAATAGTGCCCGAAGTAGCTAGTGATACTTCGAGACAGAGGCCGAAGTAGGCATCGACTCTGACTGAGAAAGGGAAGGGAAAGGTTATTCCTGAGTCTCCCAGAGTACAACAGACGAAAGTTATTCAACGCAAAAGGCACAGGGCGCTGGAGGAAGATGATGCGGAGGATGCGGGTGAAGATATGATGGAGGCTGAGTATGAGGATCAGGCACTAGCAGTGGCTTCTTTAATGGCAGAACTCTATGCTGATGACCTAGACGAGGCGTTGAAGCAGATAAAGTAGAGTATGAACCAAGTAAGTGTCTATTTGTTTGTGAGATTCTGACATTTTCGCGAGTGCTTGATTCTTCGAGAGGTACTGATGGCTCGAATATTCTAGCAGATGGATGCTTGGGTGCAGTCTTTTAGCAAGGTGGTGAAACTGTTAAAGAGAAAGTTACAAGAGTCGGCCGACAGTCTGGAGCATTCTCGAAGGACTGAAGCGTCAGTGGTGTCAGAGAATAAAACTTTGAAGTGAGATCTTACGGTTATCAATGATGCATTCGATAAGAGATTAGAGGGCAAACACTTAAACCATGAGCAGGTCTTGAGATCAAAGCCTGCTGAGAAGGAAAAGGAAAAGAAAGCACTGAAGGAGCGCTACCAAGGGCAATTTGATTATGAAGTTTCGGATAATGCTAAGATGAAGGAGTTCATAGAGGATATGGGGTTCAATCCTAAAACTCAGCAACGCTTCCCTGGTACCCCAGATCCTGTTGTTGAAGATGTTGTACAGATAGAGGGCATTGAGGTAGATGTTGCTGATGGAAGTATCAGAGTTGGCGTGGAAGTTCTGTGCTTGAAGGTACTACTGCTGGATCTGCAACTGATGTGGGCGTTGATGGTGTAGGGTCAAAATCTTTTACTGGAGGTGCTGGGGGTGTTGGCACTAAGGAGCTTGTTGGGGGAGAGAAGCTACAGCCACTTTGATATGAGGTATTGTACTGGGGTGCCATTCCATTTCTTCTGATTTTCTGCTGGGTTGTAATATTTAAACAAAGTTTATCTTTCTTTGCACTTTCTCTTTGAAATTATGATGTTTTGAATTGCTATGTGAAATGATTTACATGTATTGATTTGCTTGGTGTAGACTGGCGGAAATTGATTTGTGTTACCTTGAATTGCACTGAATTGTTGAACTAGATTCTTGATGTGTTCTTTGAACTTGATTTGAATTATATTGTATGAACCTGACTGATTCTTGATGTTGTACTGAAGCATCTTGTAGATATTCCTGAATGATTTGTCTGCATATGGGTAACTGTCGAATACATGTAGAGTGATCGAACCTTATCTTCTAAAACTACTTCAGCTTTACGACGACCCTAGATTCACATCAAACTGCGCCTGATACAGCACCTTCTATCTGCCTTTTCCTTCTCTTTTGTAGCAAGCTTCGCCGCCCCACCCGCTCCAGGTTTGACCGCTGAAGCTCGAGCCTCTCATCAAAAATTCGGACCACCGCCAGATCCGCTTCACACTTTGACCTCAGACAGCAATGACGCCTAAGTCCCTTGAGCAAGATCTAGACTTTTCGTTGCCTATGTAACTCCCTTTTACTGACTTTATTGCCGTTGTAAGATTATGCCAAGCATTCGTCTGCTAGAATATCTGAGCAGTCAGTACCCCTCGAGACTCAAATAACTTAAAAGAAATCATAGAATCTCACAAAAGAAATTAAGAGACAGTTACCTGAAACATACTCCCCTTATTTCCTTTGAAGCCTCGTCATGGTCATCTTCGCAAAGTTCCACCATCGAAGCATGTTGGCTACTGCTTGCTCTTGTCCTTCAGCCTCCGTCATCTCTTCACCCCCATACGCTGCATCATCTTCCCTCAGCGCCATATGCCTTTTACGTTGAACAACCTTCAACTGTTGTACCTTCAGAAACTTCGGGAATAACCCTGCCATTCCCTTCTCAGCCTGTGTTGGCACCTTCCTCGGCCTTAATCTCAAAAGTATCACTAGCACTTCGGGCACTGATCTACTTACTTCGACCCCCTCCTCGATTCGGAACATACTAATATGTCAAACCCCTTCGCCTCTCCTCCTCTTCGATGGCTTCGGCGTAACGGGTACGTTTCGAAGCAGGGAATCTGTCTTCTTCCATCTTCTCTTGATACCAAGACTTTCAAAAATAGAATTCACCAAATCCTCACTGGCTTCGAGCAAGGCATCAATATAGTTCCCGGATTATTCCAAGTCAGATTCTTCGGACCTTTAGAACAAACAAAATACAATCATCACTTATTCAAGAGAAAGATCAACAGCAATCCTTTGACAGCAAGTTACTCTGATTTACACCTATGATGCAACTTATAAGGTCTCCCCTCAACATTTTTGTAGTTTCCCCGTTACTTAAACTAAGTCTTTATTCCGCCCTCGTCCCGGTGAGCACAGATAAAAAAACCTGGGCTTCTCATGGTGACACTGGATGTGGTAGGTACCTTTGTTCTGGCTCGCCTTCTTCGAGTAGAAGGTAATAATAACAAATAACTTAATTAAACCCCTCCCATCACTGCTCAACTTTGCATTCATCCCCCTCTATAACCCTCTCATCTCGTAAAATTTCATTCATTTGAACCGGGGCTACGTCCTAAAAATTCAACACCTCTTCACCAGTCTTCGAAGGGGAAGTTCCCATCCTAATCGAATCTGGCCTCTATAAGCCATTATCCCTTCTCCAGTATCCGATTTGAAAGTTAACCCTGCTCCTGCAACACTCGACAATACCCCCCCCACCTTTCGCACAGCTCCAGCTGGCAGTAATCATCTAATCTAACCTTATCTCTAGCCGAAAACGGCACCTTCCGACTCTATCCGACTCATAGAATTCTACTTTTTATTATTGCCACCCCGTTCCCCTTTCGTACCACCAAAGGTCCACTTACCTTCGCCTCAGCCCCCCCCCCCCCCCCCCACCAAACAACTATTTCCCTTCTCCTCCCTAACCCTCAGCCACTACCATCCTACACATCTCGTAATCAAACCTCACCAGCCGGCATTACAAGACAAAAGTCATTGTTTACACATCTATCACTTCTAAGTCCTGCCTCATCTATGGAGCATGACCAGAAATAACCTAGCTTCGAATGCTTCGATCTCCTCTATATCAGCCTCATCCTCGAAGCTTACGGTTAAGGCATCTCACCATACAAAGAAGAGGCCATATTTAGATTGACACATTCGATAATGACGTGAGTCAATAATCCATTATCCCAATCTACCCCCTTTAAGAGATTTAACACACTCGAAAGCCTACGATGCTAAACCCCGTACTTCCCGTCAAAAAACGCCCCAATTCTCCGAAATGAGGTTGATCCTAAACACATGCATTCTCTACCTCAAAGATAACCTCCAATCCAACCCAAATACTTTTACTCCACAGACCATAAGGGAAAAACAGATAAAATACGCAGAGATCAATGACATTCCTTTTTTAAAGCCACTAACGCGCAACAGCAAGATCAATGCAGCACCTTCAACAACCTCTCTGAATCACCCATCTAATTCGTACGTTCTCTTCACTCCACTCTCTTTGGTTTATTTTAAATCAACTAGTACAGATTTACCTTTCTTAATTCATACCTTCTCACGAAACCAAACTGACTCGCTTTTCAAACCATTATCATTAGCAAGCGCCCCCACTACTCCATTTTCACTCCGATGCTTTTAACCATTACCCTCTATCCCTCATGTGCGAGTTCACGCCCACGTCAATTTTACCCCGCAGAAATTAAGCTTCTCGAGCCCTTTACCCCCACGCGAGCAACCAGTCAACCCAGCATTCAAATTCTCAACTTGTTCACTTGAAACGTTGGCTAAAATACTGCTTAACTAATGTTGTCACACGGCCCCGACACACGTACCATTCTTACAGAAAAACTGTCCTAAGGCTGTCCGATGACTAGTCAATTCCACGA
>JACGCM010000869.1:0-86785 GCA_014058105.1 Kingdonia uniflora | reverse complement strand
AAATAACTTGTGGCTTCTTCCCATTGGCCTGAATTGCATAAACCATCTATCAAGGAATTGTAAGTTACTACATGGGACTTACACCTCTTGTAGACATCAACTCCAATAGAGTTTGTGCCTGTTATGTCCTCCCATCTTTGCAGTGAGCATCAATCACGATGTTGAATGTTACTATGTCTGGCGTAACTCCAGAATTCACCATTTTGTTGACATAAGATTCAGCGTCTTTCCACATGCCTAAACTACATACACCGTGAATTATAGAACTGTAAGTGAAGACATCTGGCACAAACCTTTGCAAATCATTTCTTCAAAGAGGTTATGGGCTTTGGATATCTGTTTATCCTTACATAGACCGTCAATGATTGCATTGTACATAAGTATGGTAGGCTTGTGATTTCCTTTCTCCATATCCTTAGGCAACTTAATAGCTGATCAACATTCCCAGTTTTACAGTCCGTCGACTATAGTTAAATAAGTAATAACATCACACGCATACCCTTTCTCTGTTATTTTGTAAAACAACAGGATTGCATCCTTTAATATCTCCTTAAAAAGCCCTTTGAGCAAAGTGGTGAAAATAACTATATCTGCTTCAAACCCACTCTTGAAATTTTTTCTAGCAACAGCTAACCCGAAATTCACTTACCCATTTGACAAAAGCAATTGACCAAAGTGCTAATGTAAATAAATCAGTTTGATTCCCTCGGATTCCATCGTTTTGAAGAGTGTAAATACAGTGGAATACTGTTTCAACTTGCATATGACTCCTAACAGTGAGGAATGAGAAAATCGAAGGCAAGGGTCGCATTTGAATCGCGTAATCAAACAACACTTAGCCCTTCTATCCCAAGTTCCCCAATTTGATTCTCTCTCTTACAAATTGCTCAAAATGAGCTAATTTAGATCGTGGGTTGGAAGTACCGACCTTATTATGAAGCTCAGAGATCATCTTCTTCTTCATAACAACAACAGCAACGGATCTTTCAAACAACTTCATGACTTCAAAGTTAATTTAAAGTTTAAGAGTTTTAAGCAGAGAGTGAGTTTAGAATTTTATAGTTTGGGGAGGTGGTGGTTAAGAGAGGTGTGCTTGTTAAGGGGCGGTTGTTTTTTGGCTCTTAGTGGGTATGAGTGCACTTAGAGGTGTTCGCTAGTTAGATTGACTAAAATAAACAAATACTAAAATACCCCTCACAATTTATAGGCAAATATTCATCACCAATACCACCACCACCACCACCCCTGTCACCAATGCCAACAACCATACATACCAAACACAAATACAATAGAAAATAACTTGTATATATACCAAACACAAATACAATAGAAAATAACCTATATATATAGCAAACACAAATACATAGAAAAATAACCTGTATATATAAAAAACACAAATAATAACAAAACAAACCTGTATATATAACAAACACAAATACATAGAAAATAACCTGTATATATAACAAACACAATATACATTGGTTCATAAAAATCAAATAAAAATTAAAACATTGGTTTGAAGTTAATACAAATAAGCAAATATCAAAGTTTTAACATTGCTTCTTCATGTAATCCCATTGGTTCTTCAGTTCCTCTGCTTCAAAACATGAAAATTTTGCATGTTGTTGAGTTCTTCTTCCACTGCCTTACAAGCTATAGTATCAGATACTCTATTCAAGTCTATCTGCGCTTGACATTTCAGGATGAAGTGAAGTCTAAAATCTGGATGTTGCTTGAAAAAGCCAGTTATTTTCTTTGGTGGTATCGACATAACTGCACCTTCAGAACAAATAGACAAATCAGTTAAACAAATACAAAAGATTCTGCAGATGATATAACAGTTGGTCCATGATAACACTTCTATATACAAACATACTTATAGATGGATAACACTTATATGAAAACAGTTAGGCAGTTAGGCTTACAAATGGATGCGCTTCTATAATAACAGTTCTATGATAACAGTTACAAATAAGAATGTCTTACCTGGAAATGTTATGAGTTCTTGTTAGAGCTTTGCTCCTCTAGCTTTATCCTCTTGACTGTACAGATTTGGTACCACTATAACAAATAAACATAACAACATGGTCAACAGCATTCTAAGCAGATAGACAAAGCAAAAGACTATATGGATCACTTGCAGACCTAAGTAATCTAAGTAATCTAAGGTTTACTTAAGTCATTAGCAAGTAGATTCCTAAAAAATCTATAGAGTCTGGTTGCTCTTGTACTTATTCTAGAGTGGCATACTTATTCTAGATTTTTTTAATGTATGGTTGCTCTAGTACTTATTCTAGAGTCTCTACTGGTGTCTGTTCTTCTGGGTTTTGTAAGTAGGGGTTGTCAACTTCTTCCCTTTTATTCTTGCTTGTAATAATAGCTCCAATAACAAAACCAGTAATAACAGCAACAATCTACTGTATAGAGATGCATATCTTGAAATCATCTTAAGAATCAACCAGGAAATCAAGCACCCAAATGGTACATATATCAAAGTCCAAATGTTTTTTGGAGGATTATACACATACAAAAGGGTATAACAATATCATCACCCAAATGGTATATATATCAAAGTCTAAATTTAGATAACAATGTCATCGCCCCCAAGAACAGTATAATTAATTCAGCCCCATGTAAGTTGATCTTATAACAGATAATAATATACACATTGTATATCTTCAAATATACACATGCAAGGAATTAATAATTACCAGAAAATCAAAAAATACAAATACATACAAAGAATTAGGTGCAAAGAAGGCAATAAAGTAAAAAAGGCTCAAGACAAACCAATGAACTAATGAACAAGCTTCAAAGCAAATAAACTCCAAAAGAAACTATGGTCCATGGTATAATAGGTATTGCAAAAAAATCAATGAAGTGTAAGGGATCAAACAGACGAGCAAATGAAGTCTGATTCTGTCTGAATAACCCAAAGAAAATGAACTAGTAACAAACTGCAAAGATAATCATTACAATCTGAAATCAACAGAGATAGAGTTAGAATAATTACTTCTCAAGGAAAGGTTCGTCCACAACTGCAAAGATATCGAGAGTGTCAACTTGAATCGCCAATACCACAAGAGGAATCGCAGTTGTACTTGAATCGCAGGTTTTAGGTTTTGCTAAAGGAATCAACTTCTCCAACTGGTTCTAGAGAGAGAGAGAGTGATCGAGGAGTGGAGGAGCTGGGAGAAGTGAATGCGATCGAGGTCTTGAGAAGCTATGGAAAAGAAAATGTTTTTTTTTTTTTTGTAATTTTGATTTATTTTGAGGGCAATTTAGACACAAATTTTACACTCAGACTCAGATAGTCTACTCACCTGGCTTATTGGATCTGAGTGGAGAGAGCCTCAGTCAGTCATAAAAACAAACGCCACTAAGTGACTTCACTCAGACCAAATCACTGACTGGACTCAGACTCAGACCTCTGAGTGCAGTCAGTCGAAAAAACAAACGCCACCTAAGACTAAGCTGCTCAAGTGTATAGACAACGTTGTTATGAGCTACTCCTTTGTAGTAACAGTATTGTTTTAATTTTATTAAAATACGGAGAATATGCGATTACGTAGAGACAGGAAATAACACTAACCCCAGAGTGATGTGAATACAACTTCTATTAAACAAGGTGAAGAGTACACATCACAGACTAGCCAGCTCCTGTAGGCTATAGCCAAGAGGGAACATTAGAGCACTTGCAGCAGGGTGTGGGTTTGAGTTGGGTTTACAAACCCACACTTAAACTCACACTTTGAGTCTCCCAGTAGGGTGTAAGTGAGTGTGAGTTTACAAATGTGGCGCTATAGTAACTCAACCGAGTGGGAGTTGATGGTGCCCTTAAGAGAGGCGTAAGTAAAGACAATCTCCAATTGTGCTTGTAAGACTACGCTGGTCAAGTATCCCAAAATCAGACTTGTCAAGCAAGTTCCCCAAGGAGGGAGTCTAGACTCTTTGAGCTCATCAAGGCGGCTATAAGATTAATGAGCCTAATTAAAAGATGCACATATTCCTTATGAGCATATATATATATATATAGTACAGTATCATGTTTTTCAGATACCATGAAGGCCAGATAAGGTATAGGGTCGTGTAAGATCATCTCCACAAATGCCTTAAACATTCAGCAAGTGCTCTTGACACGAGCTTCACATTCGTGAGCTAAAAAAGTTCAATCAGTAGCTCAAGCAGCCCAGAATCGAGCATGGCTTGTCAGCAAGTTTCAAACTCCCCTCTGGGAATGTGGAGGTCGTTAATTCGTCAGTCAAACCCCAAGGACAAATTGAGAATTTGATTTCAAGTCATGAGTTTGCCCAATGACTATAAATTACAACTTCCTATGGGAAGGGCTCATCTTTCATAATAATAAAAAAAAAAAAAATTGGAAACACGAAAGGAAAATGAGATGCATTTCATTTCTGCCAAACTTTCTTCCATTTCAAAGACTTGCACCTTACATCCTAGTAGCAACCAACCCGTGCTCACACGGGCAGAATAAAATTTATGAATATGATGATATGATATGATATGATATGATATGATATTACCCGCTAAAACTGACATTTGGATTCATAGAGGAAAATATGTAGAAGTATTTTGAATTCGATTTAAATGGATCATGTGAAACATAATCTTATACGATTGTATGTACAATTTTAGAATTTAATAATATAATTCCATTTGAGGTGACGTTTATTCGTTTAAAACGGAGGGAATACAATAGTGCAGTATTAGCGAACTCATGGTAATATCCATGTGGTGAACCTCAACCAGTTCTAAAATACAATGAGGTGCATTATCGATGGGAAAAAGTTCGAACGTCACCTAGAATAACTAAATAATTCACCAAGAAATAACTTTCATCAAAACATATCTAATTTGTCGTAAAAAGAACTAAGTAACAAAATCAAAACAAAATAAACAATCTTTTTGATATATGCTATACTTTTTATTATTATTAAGGAGTATACACTACAATATATAGAAAAAATAATCAAAAACTCATTTTCAATAGGTTTTTAGTTTTCACGTACAATAATCAAAAACAGTATTTACATTTTGTTAGTTTAATATAACTGCGACCAAGTCTATAATTGTATGGTAAGCGTATTTATGCCATCCATTTTGAAAAACTATATGCTCTTCATAAACCATGATCCCAAAAGAGATAACAGTGACTATGTGTCTGTTGTAATGATCAAACAAAAAACTCATAACGCGTTGAATTTTTCAAGTGGTTATTCTATTAATCCCCTATTAACATGCGAACATAATAGTGTAAATCTTTTGACATTAACATATGACCGGCAACACCTATCGTAAGAATTTGGTTTAAGACAACTGTTGTAGTAAAAGTTACATGATCCTCGAAGTATTGTACGTCTACCAGCCTAATAACACTTTGGAGGAAATAATGGCCTATTTGAAAGTGAAAATCGTAAACTATCCGATTGGTTATCGACTCTGACATAAGAAATGTTGTTGTTGTATTTTTTAATGTTGTGTACCATCACCTATAGATTTTCCATTCTTTCTTCAATGCATTTAAAAGGACCAGCCACTTTATAAACATTGTAGTTGTTGCTGGTGAAGTCGATCGTAAAATGCAGTTCTTCATGAAAACACCTAAAAACGTTTTCAAACATCAACTTCTAAGCACCCCTCCAATAGAATCTCCTTTCTTAGATTTCAATAAGCATGATTTATGAGCAAACATTTATACTCAATTACACAACTTTTAGCAAAAAAACAACTAAACAGTAAGTATGAGAAATTTGTTACCAACTACCTTGTGCTCTAGTGGTGACGGTGTGAAAACCACCATCGGGAGGTTAAAGGGTTTGATTCTTACCTCCGTGCGGGATTCCAGGTTGGTATGAGCTCGTTGACCTTGGGTCGACTCTCATCTTACCCGCTTAGTGTGGTTTGCGTGCCCAAGAGGTGCAGTACCTATTTTTTTTTCAAATACCTCTCCTACTTGTTGAACCTTTTTTGACCCATTTTCAACGATTTAGAATAAGAATTCTTAAAAATTTCTATAGCCTTCACACTTACCTATTGCTTGATATTGATATTTTCACTTAACTAAAACTGAACCAAATGGGATTTTTTTACAACTTAAAAATTTCTATAGCCTTCACACTTACCTATTTCTTGATTTTGATACTTTCACTTAACTAAAACTGCACCAAATGGGATTTTTTTACAAACACTTACCTCAACCTAGAAACGTCAAGTTCTTCAGGATCTAGTCAGAAATTGAAGGTATGGCCAAATTGCCCGACATGATCTAGTTAGAAATTGAAGGTATGACCAAATTGCCAAAGATACCTCTAGCTTAAAAAAAAGATAATAGCCTTACATTAATGAAAATTGAAAGGCAAAAAGAGTAATGGTTAAAGAAACGTAAAATTTAATTGATCACATTACGGCAAAAAGAGTAATGTTTTGTGATATAATTTAGGTTCCTTAGCATAAATTATTTTAACCACATAAAAACATTGGTTTGCAAGTTAAGATATATACTGACATATCTACTCACATTGGTTTGCAAGTTAAGATATATACTGACATATCTACTCACATTGGTTACTCCTTCATGATAAGTAAATGAATGCCAAGCAGCAGTACGATTCAGGAAATCCAAATCTCAAACTAATAACATAAAAAGTACTTAGAAATTAGAAAATAGTTATAAAAAAAAACACATTATTCATAAAGCATCCAAATATATAACTCAACTAATTGAGCATTTCCTGGGTCACATTTATTCAGGAAATCCAAATCTCTAACTAATAACATAAAATGCACATACAAATTAGAAAATGGTTAAAAAATACAGAGTACTCATAAAGCATCCAAGCATATAACTATACTAATAGAGCATTTACTGGGTCACCTTTCATAGGAGGTTCGCGAGGTTTGAAATAAATATAGTAAGAGGTTTGAGTCTCCAACTATTATGTTGTAGTGTTATAGGATTTCATGTATAGCAATACTTACACTTATTTTTATTTTACTTGTTCCACAATTTAAGGCAATGGATCTTGGTATGAATGCCAATACAAATAAGAAAATTGATTAAAAAAAACACATTACTCATAGAACATCCCTAAATATAACACATTACTAATAGAGCATTTACTGAGATTCCTTTCATAAGAGGTTCGCGAGGTTTGAAATAAATGCAATATGAGGTTTGAGTCTCCAATTATGATGTTACAGTATAATAGAATTTCATATTATAGAAATACATACATTTATTTTCATTTTACTTGTATCACATTTTTGGACAATGGATCTTGGTGTGCTTGGAACACCATCTCTTTAGATAATGAGATAATTGATACACATACTCGCATTACCAAGCGCTCTTCCATTTGAGCTAAAGATCCAAATACAAATAAGAACGATATAATCCATGTGAATTCTTGTTATCCTAAATTTCAGAATATCAATACATAAACACGGTCCATAAATTTATTTAATTTACCTGCTTATATCTCATTCTCAAATGTAATACATATATGCAGCGAAAAACAATTTGTAATCGTTCACAGTTTCTACTTTTACCTGTAAATACTTTTCATCTATTTCCTTGAAGTAATGATCGCCTTGTTTATTATGCTTTGCAAACCCAATGTGCTACTCAATATGCTGTAAACAATGAAAACCTTGTATATTTGAAGAATCAACATTAATAAGGTTAGTGCACATCCTAAAGGAAAAGTATGAACTCTCATCAGACAATTAAATAATATATTACAACTAAGCAGAACAAAATGCATTAATAAGATTACCCCAAAACTGGTGTACGGGAAACAAATGTGAAAAAAAAAATGATACCGTAAGAGGTTATTAGATGTTGCCACTAATAAATGAGATCAATTATTACTGATGGTTCGTTTAGGATTTTCATTAGATTTGTTGACTGATTCCAATTATATGCTAAATAGTTTTTAGCAGAGATACAGTAAGAATGAGCATATTGATTTTTCATCGTTATGAATATAGGGAAAATAAGCTCGGCCTAAAAATTCTAGTTTATGTGGTACTCCAATAAGATTTGACTTCTTTATGAGTATAAACTTGAACTTGATATGAAGCATACCTCGTAGGGTAATTAAAATAATTCTTTGTGCAACTCCACATGATCTGCTACAGTAATGCATTGTGGCTTCAAATTTTCACCTCATTTTTCACATGTCTTGCCCTTCAACTCTGATATGAATATAGGTAACTTTGCATTCATTAATACCATCTTCACCACTATACTGCCATAATTTTTTTGACATGTATAGTCTATACAATTGTATATAAAACATTGATAGTAAAAAACCAAGGTTTGATTAAAGATATTTGAATTCCAATTAATTTCATAGAATTAAGATTATTAAACATGCAAGATTGGTCTTTAATGTAGATCTCCTTATTACCATCAGTTCAAAGAAATTGTAATAACTCAAAAGGATCTGAAGAATTCCCAATGACAGATGATGGTTTCCTGTCATAAGATAAGCAAATAACATTATGTTTATATGCCGAAAATATAGTTTGTAAGCTAACATTTAGGCCTCCAATGCCGAATACATATTAGAGAATAAGGTTGCCGTCATCGTTAGCTGAAAAATGCATACTTAAACACTTATCTTTTTTGTATGATACTTCTTATTTCTTACAGAGGAGTATCCAGAAGCTTAGACAATTATACATCATCCTTAAATGATTCACCAACAGGTATGATTCTCCCTAGAACAACATTCTCTTTCAGTCCTTTCAATCAATTAGGACAACCTCATAAAGGGGCTTAACAAACTCAAGCATAGTTTGGTTCATCATTCCCTGTGAACCACAAACTCATGATCAACAAACAACCATCTATTTTTTGTTTTTCAAAATGCATATCAAAATAACTTGTAAAGAGAAATTAGTGTGATACAAATCTATATGTCGATATATATTAATAATTGCCTAATTGGTGTGGTAGCAACACATGAATCTTTTCTAGAGAGGTATACACCTATATATGTTAGTATATATTAATAATTGCAAGAGACTAAAATTGACACAACCACTGAATAGACATTCAAAAAAATGTACCTTAACATAGTACCAACCGAGCAACAATCTAAATATACACCAAATTAATCATCGCTTTCTCCATGTAGCAAGAAAACCTATAAGATAGTAAGTAGGAAAATATTTCTAAAATTTATTATAAAAAGGTGAAAAAAATAATTATTACATAGATGAAGTACTTTACTCGTACCCAAGTAGGGAGTTTCCTAGAGGAAAATATTAGAGAAAAGCAACCAAGATAACAACCAATAAATAAAGGAAAATAATTACAAAAGAAACTATTCAAAGATGAATTTAGGGTATCCAAGAAAATAAGAAACATATGATATGTATTGGCGTGTGGGACTCTAGAGAAAAAAAGATTCAGAAAGAGATGTATCATTTCCCACAAACAATTAGTCTCCTACATAAGCTATCCAAAAAAAACCTACTCAGCAAAGATAATTTTTTATCTATTACTATCTAATCAATAAATTGAATAATGGGTTTCAAAGAAGAAAAAAAAGCCTACATATTAACCCATTTTCTCCTCTAAAAAAATCCAAAATTTCTCTCAAGTGATCAAACTGATGAAGTTTAAAATCAACTCAAACATACAAATCAAGTATATATGAAAAAACAAAAAAATCCAGCAACTCACTGTAGAAAAGACAATGTTAAAGCAACAACAAAACTGATTAAATTCAGGTTTTAAAGCTTGTTGGTTTTGTTGTAGCATATAATGAACTCCTTGCACACCATTAATGGCTGCTTTAGAGCTTCTTTGGCCTCCAAAATTTCTTACTTGCACATGATTAACGAAAAAATTTCACAAATTTCTCGAATTTAAACTCGAACGCTGAAAACATAATGGATGATGGCAATTCTGAGAGCACCCAATAAAAATATAAAGATAACTGGAAAATCACAAAATTCTAGAGATTGTAAGATAATAGTTCAATTTCAAAACATTTGAGAGAGGGCACATCCGTATACGATTTTTTCATTTCCTTCAAATTTTTTAAGGAAGAAGAGAGAAAGAGAGGGAAACGTTTAATGCAGTGAGAGACTTTATTTTATCCTTATAAGTGTTACGAATTTTACCAATATAGATGCGACTAAAGAGTAAAGGGAGGAAAAAAGATACGTAGTATTTCAATGGAACAAAGAATCGGGAGAACAAAAGGTTGATGTGTCATTCATTTAAATAGTCCACGTGTCGCTACATAATCCAATTCTACAGAGATTCTGCAGTTATATATTTATATAGATTATCTTGAATCTTAGTAAGCAACATATAAAACCTAGTCCTATCATTCACCAAAACCACGTCTTGAAAGAGTACATTAGACAAACAAATGTTTGCATACTCATCGGGAATCAAAGTGAAATAAAACAAATCAATTGATATAAAAGATGACATTGTGGATACCTCATCCTTTCTTGAATGCATAATAAGCTAAATCCCTTATCCATCCTTAAGGTAAGTTTTTCCTCCATAGTCCATAACTTATACAAAGATAAGCAATTTAACTTGGGATTCACAATTACTCAATCACTCAAAACATAAAAAAAAAATGGAAGAAGGAAAAATATATAGAGATGCTTTCAATTGAAATATTGCAATAGGAAATTTTAAACACCGATTTATATTTCAAATTGGGTCGTACAGGGTTAAAGCACCAACCCACATCCAGGGCCTGATCAAAGTAAATATGAAATATTACCTGGTTATACAACAACTCTAGAAAATACATATAGGGAAAAATGTAGAAATGTATTAGATGCAAAAAGTAGAGGAATTGCATAGAGAAGTCTTGTCAGTAATTTCATTATGTTTCTTTGAAATGAAGATCACCTTGCTTACTTTTTTCAAAAATCAGCGCTAAAATTCGACAACCTTTATTTAACAAAGTGTTGGCTACTCGATGCTATAAATTTAAGGAAATAACATTAATTAGCTCATGCACACGGTAAATGGTAAATGATAAGTAGGGACTCTCCTCCATCAATTACAGCGTATAATTAGACTGCTAAAAGGATATTGCAAGAAGTTATTAGATGCTTGGCCATTTCCACATCATCTTTGTTCATCTCTAGTTCAGATGTTATCACCAAGATCTCTAATTGCACATTCTTTTGTTTATATTTGATAATATTATTCACATTTTTCTAATAGTAGTTCAGACCATTACTATAAAACCCAAGAATTCGTGAATGCAAGAATTCATGAACGCAAACACTTTAACCACAGGGTTGCTGGCATTATGGAGATAAAAGAACATTTAGTGAGATAATATGAAGGATAAATCAGGTAAGTTTTTGTAAGTGAAATAAACTAACAAAAGTCTGATTCTTTAGATGCCAGAGAAATTGCGATGAAAATCAAACAAAACTCGCCAAACAAAACAACGTGTCACTGAGGATATTAGCGCACACCCTTGGCATGAGAAATTAATAATCACAAATCTATACTATCACCCTAAGAAAATCAAGTAAAATTAGATAAACCAACGCCATCAACAAACATGCAGTAAAAATAGTAGTCACGTTCATATTTTACCAATTGTTTAAAAAATCACCCACAAATTAATAGATAAAAAATACAACACCAAGATCAATTATGGTGAAAACCAATATCAAACACAAATGATGAAAACAGAGAAATTTAGATAATATTAGATCTTAGAAAACCCATAGTTCTTACTTGCATGATGTAATTTTGGGTCTGATAAATGTTATACTGATGAAAATCTTCAGAGGACTAAACTATACTCCATATATTTCTTTCTCCTGAATTAAAACTTTCATCGCCATAAGCATTGGTTTAAACCTTGAATCATCCAATAGCTCCCTCTAATAGAGCCTAAAACTATAAACATGATCATGATTTCTTCTCAAATAATGGAAAGACGACATTGAGCCTTGAGATACGAAACCCAAAACAATTCAAACCACAGTAAGAAAGTGAGATTAATTAATAGTTAGGAAAAATGGAGAAAGTTAAAATCTGATATTGGAGAGAGAAAGAGTAATACTTTACCCACTCATAAAACTATCATCATCATCTTGTTGAGACCTCAAAAATAAGTAATATTCATCGACCAGGAACCCTAATTGTACCGAAAAACTTCATTCAATATTTAATCTGAGCAACTTAGGGTTTTATAGAGTTGTAAGTAAGTGGTGCAACTTGGATCGTTGTAGCGATTAGAAAAGTAAGATGGACTGTTTGGAATCGGACATCGTTGAAGAATTGCAACGATTTGGACTTTGTTGAAAAGTTGCAGTAATTGGCATTGGATTTTAGTCTCCGGTGTTTGTGCCAACTGGTAAATTTTACAACCTGCAAATCCAAACCAGACTGAGAAAGAGAGATGGATACGTTTTTAACAATCGAAAGGATTCTTAAAGGAGAGAGGGAAAGGTTTTTTTTAAAGAGAGAACTGAAGTTTTTCTCAAAGAGACCAAGAGACGCGAGAGAATTGGCCGGTGAGTGTCACTCATAAAATAAGGAACTGGTTCATAGAAGTTGTTTACCTAAAAAACCTAATTACGTGGCAAAACAGGAACGACTAAAAAAACTGACGTGGCTCAACAAGATTCTCATGACCCAACTACTGGGTGGTCGGTTTAGAAAAAAGATTGTGGCTTGCCTCCACCTAAGCAAGTCACCCTATTGCTGCATATGCTTTTATAGGTTTGTCCAAGAGTTCCAATAGCATTTTAAAATTAAATGGAATTTTAAGGTCCTTATTCCTTAAGATTGTGGTAATCTTTTAAATGGCAATGTGGGCACAGAGTCATTATTCCTCAAGATTGTGGCAAATCTTCAAAATGAACGAAGTCTAGAAATAGAGGGGAAAATGGAGAAAATATTTAAATACCCTAGAGGAATATTTCGGATAGAGACATGTACTTCTATTGAACAGACTCATAATGTTTAATAGATAGCTCTGAGAAACCAAAATACAAGCACTTTTGAGCACACTTTACAATATAAGTCAGTAATTGGCTGGCAAAATACCTAAGTACATTAATGTATATATGGTTTTACTCTTCTTGAGACATTATTATCAAAGGATCTATTTCTTTGATAAATTTTATTCTAAAATTCTCTTAGATGTGTTGATATAGCTAGTTTGAATGACCAAGTCTGAGACTTGCTTATTGCTTAATATTCTACACGTCTTGAACTTTGGTACGGCAGAGATCATTTTAATTATTCACTTAAAGGAAAATTTTCATTATTCACTTAAAGGGAAATATTTGCCAAGGTGAAGTTGGTTGAAATAATCCTAGGATCAATAGGATTGTTTTATATAGGGAATTTTGGTTTATATTATATTTGAAGGGCTCCACCATTTATTGTTTAAGATTCTAGAGCATATATTCAGACTCATAAATTGAACATGCTAGAAACTTATATGGCAAACCAATCAAAAAGTACTTGGTGAAACATAAAGTTATGGAGTAAATAAAGATAGAGATGGATAAAGTGATTACTTGTGTCGCTAAGGGCTATCACGCATAAGTGCCTCTAATGGGCACTAAAATTTGTCAGAAAACTATTGATTTACATGTACTTCAAAGTTGGAATGAGCCCTTAAAATACCCCCACACCATAAAAGCTTGAAGATGAATCTTAACGTTTTTTAGGACCCTAATCGATGCAGCAATCCTCAGTCCTAACAAAAGAATACAAAAAATATCATTAAGGAGTTCAATATTAAGTAAGTCATTGGAAAAATTAAATCCAGTTCACAAATAATGAAAATAAAAAGGAAGAAGAAGCGGTAGGATGAATCGTCACTGAAGGATTTTCCTCTTTGTACATAATCAAGGGAAAAAGCTTTCCTTAAGTTGAAAAGAGGGAAGAAATTCCTTCATGGAAAACCAATTGAAATAAATTCCCAGAGTAAGACATTGGGAAACAAAGAGGTTTGAAGATTAATAAATTTTCGAAACATATGCTTAACTCTTAAATTTTAGCATGATAATCTACATATGCTAGTGAGCTGAAATTTTAGCATGAAAATCTATAGAGGTATACGCCTTCAGAAGGACTACAGATTATTTTAGGAATCTGCACGATTGCACAAGAAAAACAATAATAACAAAAGAGAAAATCATGGCGAGATGATAAATCATAAATGGTAGAAAAATGGAAATATAAATCATAAAGAGAGTAAGGATTGGGAGGGAGGGAGAGATAGAGAGAGGCTTGAATTATTCCTTGATCACAACTTCTCTATATAAAAAGAGCAATAATAACCACCTATCCTCATCGCATGTATAACGACACCAAACCAATTATCATTCTTGACCCTGAAAAAATCCAACCTTGAAAACTACCCAAATCAACAATCCCTATTTTAACAAACTTTAAGTCAATCAAATTGTGGTAGCTAATTTCAAAATTTATTGAGAACCAAGGGTTCAAAAGAACAGTAAATTATCGATAATTATTAGTGGGGATTAGAATAGATAATGATTTTGTTGAGCCGATCATGAGCGTTTTTCATGTCAATCGCCATCACCAAAGAGAGAGAGAGATAGATTATTCCGAATCTGATTGAGGATTAGGGTTTGTTTCGTTGATGAAATTCTAACTTCTAGTTGGGAAACACTAGTTTGAAACAGGTTTCCACAAAGGGATGTTTTAGAGACAATTTAAGCAGAGATAGAGATGCGTTTGAAGTTCCCTTGAGACTGCAATATATATATATATATATATATATATATATTATAAAGGAAAAAAGAATTGATTCGCTGGAAGAAGGGATGTGCCTGTTGAGAGAAGACCTGCTTGAGTTCCCGCAAAAATGTGGTAAGAGAGATAGAGGATGAGTTTTTG
Organism: Kingdonia uniflora; assembly: GCA_014058105.1. NCBI lineage: Eukaryota > Viridiplantae > Streptophyta > Magnoliopsida > Ranunculales > Circaeasteraceae > Kingdonia > Kingdonia uniflora. Next base: position 71,874 of record JACGCM010000869.1, on the reverse strand, counting down.
TAAAAACATCTTACGTGGCAAGACCTCATTTACTCAAAAAGATGATGTGGCAGTCCCACAATAGTTTCTATAGATGTGTTTCCAATTATATATTTATATAGATTATTGCTTTACACCCATACTTATCAGATGATTTTCTGTTGCCAGATATGTCGCTAGTCTCTGGATCTATCCCATGGTTTTTTTTAGAAGCCATTACTCATATAATAGAAGTAGGCTCTGCCTATATCATCTGATCTCGAACGCTTAGTAAAATTATGTATCTTGGTGGAAAAACCCTGCCCTCTTCCATATCGTTCATAGCAGAGACGTGCGTCCTCAACAATATTAATTGTTAACCCACATATTGGGCTTCTGCCAACAACGAGTCAATAATAGGTTTATTTTTAGACCTTTCTGGGGACTCGTCATAAATATAACTTTACTTCAATTTTCATCTACGGGGTCTTCCATTGTCGATCTCACTAACAATTTGACACATAAAAGAAACAATTGTGAGTTGTCCAATACAAGTAATTTAACAAAATATTATAAACTAAACACAAGTAATGTTCAACGCAATGTTCATTTCATTGGAAAAGCCTTAATTACATCACATGTTACAAAAGAGGGAATACAAAATGTAAACAATTACCCCACAAAAACTCATTGTACAACACAGACTTCTAACACATACTCCTATCTAAAAATCTAGTTGCATTGACATTCTTCCCAGCTATATTGACCTCTTTACCACCCATCTGAAGAATCGTAAGAAAAATCTAGTTGCATTGACATTCTTCCCAGAATTAAAATATGCCAAATCTTGCTCCTCCCAGAACTTATTTTCTTGTCGTCTAAATTATAATTCCCACTCAATTTTTGCTTGCCTCGCTTCTTCTACTTCAACATCCTGCAGTGGTGGATAGATATTTTTGTGAGTTGGCGAAGAAACTAGTTAGTGTATCAAAACTTTTATATCTAATATTGTCAATATCGACAATTACGATAGTGCATGTGAGTAATTGCACATCAAATATTATCAATTTTGATAATTTTTAAGTGTTGCTGAGACTTTCGCTTACAAAATTGTCGATTGGCGCATTACCGATAATTCATCCACAGGATTGCATGGGGAGACAAAATTTGGATTATAAAGAGAATTAATAATACTAACAATTACAATTTCACAAAATTTTATGCAAAAATAGGTAGGTATACTATTAGGGATCCCATACTACTTTGTTTAAATTTAATAGAGATAAGGGTTCTAAATACCTGTGAACGAAGAAGAGTTTTCTCCTACTTTCATTTATCACTGTGGTTGTCGCAGTTCTTTGGAGAGAAGAATTATACCTCTAATGGCAGAAAATTGTAAGAAAGAGAGAGAGAATGGTGTGGGCGAGAGAGTACTGATATGAGAGATAGATAAAAAAAATATGAAAGAGAGAGAGTGGTATGAGAACTAATTTGTTCGAATTTGAAGATCATGGGAGGAGAGAGTGAAATACAACGTGACTGAATAGAGAGAAAGTGGGGCAGGATAGACTATTTGGTTTTCCACCTCATTTCTTATATAGAAAAATACCAATTTTAAGAACCACTCATCTAATAGATGAACTAAACATATAAGGTATTACCCATGTAACATGTGTGTAACATGTGATATAAAGAGAGTGTATATGTGTATGAGTGTGTAATGGGATTTATACCCTAGACACACTTGGACCTCTCTCGGGCGGCCCGACTCAGGATTGGGCAATTGGCTCTTCTGGCTCTCGAGGCCTTGGGAGCCCTTGGGCTTGGGCTAGGCTAAGCCTAATATTTTAATTAAAAAGTTATCTTTCCCAACGGCAAAAGACCTACTATTTAGGCATTTAAATCTCATGCACGTTGAAGAGAGCCGTTGCATTTCATCTTTATAAATACATCTTTTACCACCTTCCAAGAATATACAGAAAAGTAAGAACAATTGTTCATCATCTCTCTCTCTCTCTCTCTCTAACAGTTTATACTCCTACTTATTACAGTTTTCTGTTTGAGGTGTTAAAGCAAACATTGTACGTTGTCTCCGGTACAGAGACTTTCGTATTGATCTAATAATCATAACGTATTGTATCTTGGGAGAGATTCTATTGTATAACCCGTACTAAGGGGTTAGTCGAGATACTCTTTAAAGAGAGTGCATTATGTAATGGCCAAATTCTACAAACTCGAAATGGCCCGGAATTCATTATCAAACCAATGAACCTGCAACAATATTCTAATGGAAAGTAAGAAATGACACAGGTAATTTTAGCGTAGAAAACCTATGAATAGGTAAAAAAACCACGACCTCGAGTTAAAGATTTTTATAAAATATATTTATTTCTTATGGCAGATATCTTATTACAAGTGATCTTTTTATATAGAAAATCTTGAACCTTGTAATTAAGAAGTTTGACTATTGCTGAGAATCAAAAATTAGTAGTTTCTTGATGATCTCTTGTGTAATTTTTCTTTGGGTCTTGTCTCTTCTGGAATTTTTCCTTTATATAGGCCTTCTTCGTAGCTCTTCATATTGCTGGAGCACATTTTTCAAATAATGTGGTTAGTGGCGGCTGACTGAGTAACTGACAAATTCGTGAGAGACAGTTGCCTTTGATTAGATAAGGCTTTTCGGTTTGAGTTCGACCCACATTCTTAAACAGTTCCTGGGGTAGTTTGGAATGTTGACTGGGGAAGTTATGTTAAAAATGTGCGAGTCTGAGATAGAGGTAATTCAAACTGGCAACAACTTAACTTTAGGTAAGATCGAGGGATAGGTCCCTACAATCGCCCCCTTGTAACCGAAGTCACAAGTGGCTTTGGTTGAGAAATAATCAATTTGTAATTAGTATTTGGGTTGAAATTCTTAATATTTGAAATAGAGTAATGATGGCTTTGACTGTGTGGAAGTTACGCGGGTTATGGGGAAATGACGTGTATTTAATATGGATATGGATGTTGATGTATGTGACAGTTACAATTTTGAAAAGTAACGTTTATAATGAATGATGACGCCTGGTAAAATGTACCTGCACAATAAATGCTGGGTTGTATAAATAGTACTTGTATCGAATCCTTGAAGCAGAGTATGCGTGTAATCTAAAAAATTTACTGAAATATTAATAATGGTGAAGACACGAAGAATGGTCCTTGAAGAGAGGATTGCGTCTAAAATATAAAGGTTGAAGTTGAAATACTTTGGTGACCAATCATTGGAGATGTCGATACCCGCTCTTGTCCCTCCGACTTATCAAGGCATGTCGGATGACGAAGCGGTTAAAGCTGAGGAGGAATTTTACTGTAAGTGGAAATTTCATTTCGTCGTCTTGAAAGGTGAGGAACATTGGTCTTGTCTCCGTACTCTTCCGGAGGATAATATTGGGGTTTCATATGCAGAAGATAGGCATAACTGCGGGGTAGTTATGCTAATTTCTTGTAACAACATGGATTCTAAAGATGGGCCCTCTTCATCTCTACCAACTCTTCGGAGGTGGCAGTTTCAGAGGAGGAGGTGATGGTAATGGCGGAGGTAGACAACCAGTGGAAGTCTGCTTCTGCATTCCATCACATTTTGGCGCTCAGAAGACCTTCAATTTATAGAGTTGGTGTCAGCACTGAAGCTACTGCTTGCATAGTTTCTATTTAAAGTTCGACTAGACTTTAACCAAACTTATGTGAGGGAAGCTTTTTGTTTGTTCTAATTTCTGCTTTACATCAGGGCGAAAGATCACTGAAGCAGGAAGAACTGAAGGAGTTGATGTGTCGGAGTACCAAAATGACATGTTACTTGTAAAATCACTAAAAAAAACTTGTTATCTATAAAGTATTTGAGATCGATTATTGAAAGACTTGCTATCTGTAAAATCAAGTGTAATTATATTTACATAAATAAAATTTGTTAACAAATTACTTGTGTTTAGATAGAAAATAGCTCGAAGAATCGAATTGAAATCATTGAAGAATGTTTGAAATGAATTGAAGTTTATGAATACCGTAAGTATTGCTATTCGATCTGAGATATATATGTGCAAAAATTTATGTGGTAATGCAAGTATGATATGTCTACGCGTAGGAAATGTTGGAGATAAAAATGTATGAAATCTGTAATGCGAAAATTTGAGCTAATAGAGGTCGATAAAAGGATAAATCTTAAAAAAATAAGCTCAACTTGAAAAATAACGTAATGTTTGAGTTTGAAGGAAGGGATAAGTTCAAAATGGTCTACCTCAAGATTTTTTGGGTTTATGTTACGAGATAAAAGGTTAAAATCACGTTTTGAGGGGAAAGTATTGTATAAACGTATAAATAAGGGTAGAATATACTTTTTGAATATGGAGAAGGGATTGTGATGGTGCGGACTCGATCTCGATGAATTCGTCATGCCGCTGAAGGATGTTGGCTATAAAGACCGCTGAAGTACGGGAGAAGATTTTTGGATTGTTTGGTTATGATGCTGAGTTACCAGTGACGGAATGTCAGCTTGAAGGACTAGATATAAGGGGTAGGAAACTTGGGTATGCCCGGTATTTCTGAGGTCTACTTTTGCGAATTTGTGTGGGATCCTGTAGATCGAGAAGATAAAGTTATGGAAACATGAGATAAAAATATATTAAAATATGAGGGTAGGGGTAATGATGGAAAAACAATTTTATTAAAAAGGTACAAGACGTCTGACATGGATAGCGAAAAGGACACCTCGGTTCCAAAACTGAGGACGAGTCATGCGAGGCGCAATAACTGTCTGCCGTTAAAGAGAGAAAGAATAAATAGTGCTTCGTCTTCATCATTCAAACGTTTTTCAACTTCTAAAAATTTGGAGAGCACAGAGAGAGAATCGCGAAAAAATTGCAGAGGCTTTGGTAAGGATTTATTTGAGGGCGATCAACAATCGAAGAGAGTTGCGGGCACATAATCTCGTAAGTAGCTATACAGCAGCGTTGTGAGGGAAGGACTTAGCGCTACTACAGATTCTCATTCTGATACTGAAGGTTAGTAGAGACTTGTGTTGTATTTTTTTGCAAATCGTAATCTGTTTAAGCATATCCTTAAAAATCATTATTTATAGTAATATATGATATTCGACATATAGACAAAATATTTAAAAGATATGTTGCATATGAATGATCTATGTGTATAAAATAATAATAGATACCTGAACCTCTATGTAGGTCGAACGTGAGAGATATTTGGGTAGGATCAAACTTTGTCTGTAAAATTGCAATTTAGATGAATAGTTTACCTATTAGCGAGGTTTCAACCTTCGGACGGTAGATTCTGATAGTGAGGTAGAAGTAGGATTTGAGCAATTTCCAGGTTTTCCTAGTAAATTGGTGGCATATCCCCTGGTTCAGATGTATTTAAAGAGTTTTGTAAAGCCAAGGCTTTCATAGGTGGGAAATGGGGTAACTAGATAGAATACGCTGGTAGGATGTTTAGGGGGTGTACTGTAGCAACGGTGGAAGAGTATTTTTATTTGTTGGCCGACTTGAAGGAGGAAAAATGAGATAGGGGGTATAGATGAATCGATCTCGTTAGAATATTTTGATGGGAGTATTCGGAGTGACCTTTCAGAGGGTTTTTTGTGTTACCTGTCTCAATTAGAGTACGGGTTGAGTCTTCCCCTTACCAATTTGGCGAAGGGGATTATAAATACGATTGGGGCATCTCCTGTTCAATTGAATGGGAACATGTGGGAGGTAATAACTGTTTGCGACCATCTTAATGAAAAATGGGATAATGAGGGAAAAGTGAGGAGGATATCCCCTGAGGACGTATTACAGTTTTATGGGGTAAAGAACTATCAAGCCAATGGTGGGGCATATTTTTGTGCGAGTCCAAATTGGCGTTGCTTCTTCGATCTTAATTCAGTAGGTCGAGCCTGGAATGACAATGTAATATGGGTGAAGGGTAATTGTCTTCAGAGAGATGATGAAGAACCTTTTGATCTTCTGTTTAGAACTATAAAACAAAGTAAGTATAACAATGCATAGAGTATAATATTTATATGTATGAACTGACGATCTTTTGTTGATAATAACAAATGTTGTGCATGTCAGGCCCGAAGTCCCAAGTGGAGAGGAAGATTCATTGTTGGACGAAGTTGTGGAGGAAGAGGTTAAGCTTGAGTTTTTGTTCCTTAGCATAAAGAACAGGGTTGGGAGCAATTCGAAAAGGTTCAAAAATCTTAATCGACCAGGCTAATGGCGGGTGTTGATGATGGGAAGAAGAGAGGAACTGGTGGGGAAGGTCAAACGAATGTGTCCAAGACCCCTAGAATAGACAGTTCGATCCAGCTAGAGTCTATTACATCGAACAAATTAGTTTGAACGTTTATGAAAAAATAGATGTTGAAGCGTTTGTCGGCCTCTGGTACCACTGAAGCTGGTGAGATCGACGAAAAAGAGAAAAGGAGAAGGATCGAACCTTCGGGGAGGTCGGGGGAAAAGGTCGCTGAAGAGCGACCTGCTGCTGAGGACGATCTTAAAACAGTGGAGGAAAGGTCCAGGCTGGCGCCTCTTCACGGAGAGGAGGACATAAGTAGGATGTTATGTATTTATATTTGATCATGTAAAATATTTATATATTGCGTTTCGATCTCATGCTGAGGTCGATTTGTTTGTGCAGGTTGCTCATTTGGTAAATTGGATTTGGCTCGGAGTGGAAGAAGAAAAATCTGAGCTGATGAAGGTGAAGGTCGAGCTAGAAAATAAGGTAGCTCGTGCAAAGGCTGATGTTCTCAAGGAAGCAAAGAAGCTAGAGGCTTTGAAGGCTTCTCATGCAGTGGCGATTGGCCATCTGCAAGCGGAAGCGTGGATGAATCTGGAGAAGGTAGAGGTGGAGGCAGAACGCGAAAGGCTGGGGCGCCACCTGATGTTGAAGGGATATTCAGAGGAAAAGTTGGATGTCATTAAGGCAGATACCTATGTCGAAGAGGGTGACGATGAAGAAGTGGAAGAAGTAGCAGTGGAAGTTGTTAATGGGCTAAACGGTGTCTCCCCCGAGACGGTGCTAGACAAACAAGGGGATGACGCCGAAGTCCCAGAGGGTGAGATTGAGAATGTAGGGTAGTGAAATTACTTGTATGAGTATTTTGCAGTATTTTGAAAATTGTTGGTCTTGTGTGTATTAAATAGATTTTTGTAGGCTGAGCCATTTTTTTTTTAACCCTCTTGTAGGCACTTAGGGAAATAAGTTTCAGAATAAAAGATTTAGAGACTAGGCTTGCCAGAGAAAGAGAGATCTCCACAGCCTTGCTTTCTTCGCAAGTGGAGCTACATGTTAGATCGGAATAGGTCTCCTGACTTGTGTGATGTATTGACATAAAGCTACCAAGTAAATTAGATAATGTAAAGCGTAGAGGTAGGTCAAAACTTGCTATCATTTTTAGGAAAATAACACTAATATAGTACTTAGAAAAATTCAAAGTATTTAGATAAAATAGAATACCGTAAACATGTACCTTATACTTCAAAACGTATGTCATGGAGCACATGTCTGAGATTTACTTTGACCTCTAAGTCTAAAAGTTTAAAAGTAGTTGCACAAAGTAGATGTTAGAAATGAGATATCTTTTTTGAAATGAGATATATATCATGTTGATGGGTATTCAGAATCGAGCTGTATATAATGTATATATTATTGTACAGGTCGAATTGGATTCAGTTCGCTCGCGCGAAGATTAGTCGCTCCAATATAACTGGGAATTTATGGAGGAGTTTGATAGGGTGAGGAAGACGAATGAGAACATGAAAGATCAGCATGTAAAGGTATATTTTAAATTTGTTGAGGCAACCTAAACGGTTGTTGACCTCACTCGCAAGGTTGAAGAGAAAAACGCTAAAATTGAGGAGAGGATAAAAGAGCTTACGAAGTTAAAAGAACACGACACGAAGCTTCAAAGTCGGGTTGACACGCTGATGGTTAAGGTTAAGCAAGCTGACATGGCTCAATACCGTATTTAGGTGCTAGAAACATCAGAGGGATAATCTCGGGCTGATCTTCAGAATTGTAGAAGCGGGCTGGAGCGACTGAAATAGAAAATGAGTAAAAAAAGGTAACGAGCTGAAGGTAGCTCGAGAACATCTATCAGCCTTGGAAGCTGCAGCCGAACACTTGCCCTACCTGCCAAGGATTGGAGTTTTGGGGAGTACAACGAAGGTGTGACGAGTTAAATGAGAGGGTGACATGATTGAGGACCGAATTGTCGCAAGCCAACGCGCATGCCAAGAAATTCGAGGCTAGAGAGCGCTTGAGGGGGAGTAGAAATGACGTTAGAGTTCCTCTATTCCAAGGGGATGTAGTTAGTCTTTCAGGCCGAATTAGAGAGCTAGATGGTGACGTGGCTCAAATTTATGGACAATGGAAGAAAGGGAATGTGAACTTAAGGGAATGCCAGCACAAGTTGGATGCTGCTCTTATCAGGGAAAAGGTCTTAGAAGGGGAAATCAAGGTAAAGGAAATCCTGATAAAGGAGAAAGATGACTCGTTAAAGGATACTTCTGCCAGGGAAGAATTGAATTGAAAAATTATGAGACTTTACGCTCAGGTGGTGAACTTAGAGGTCGCTATCCAGGCTGAATCAGCTAAATATGTCAAAAAATTGGAAGATAATATAACTTTTATGATTTGCCAAACAGGGAAATGGCACATCATAAGAAATTGTATGCGACTTTGGAGTCACGCCTTGAGAATGTGAGATGTAACTTTTCAAGGATCGTTGTAGCTCATGCATCACAGACATATCTGCTAAAGGCGCCCGTTGCGTATTTTGTAAAGGAAGTAAAAAGACTTGAGTTAGAACGAGATACCCTGTTTAAGAACCTATCTGACAAGGGATGAATCTGTAGCGTAAATATAGATTGAGGGAATTATATGACCTTCATGGAAACAAATTTTGGCCCTCGACCTGCTGATCTGATAGAGAGGGGTAAAGTCGTTGTAGCTCGTGAACTGAATTCTGATCGACATCCTGTTGAAGGGTAAAGCATGGCTGACATCCCAACAACAGAAAAGGTAACCATTGTAATATGACCTGAAAATAAATAGTATCTATCGCAGACATATTGAAATAGATGAAAACTAGTATGACCTTTTCCTTATCTTATGTCTGGTGGGGTCTTAAATATAAAACAAGTTTTTACATTTGTTATAATCGCAGAGATGGGTTGAGTTAGTCAAACCAAGTGAATCTTGATTTAACTATAGGAATGTTACAGACATATTGAAAGAGATGAAGACTAGTATTACCTTTGCCTTATCTTATGCTTGTTAGAGTCTTTGATATGAAACAAGTTTCTACATTTGTTTCAATCGCGGAGATTTAGTAGAGTCAGCCAAACCAAGTGTTATCCTTGATTTATCTGTAGAAATGTTGCAGACATATTGAAAAAGAAGAAGGCAAGTATTACTTTTGCCTTATCTTATGCCTGTTAGAGTCTTTGATATGAAACAAGGTTCTACATTTGCTTTAATTACAGAGATGGGTTGAGTTAGTCAAACCAAGTTAATCTTGATTTAACAGTAGAAATGTTGCAGACATATTGAAAGAGATGAAGGCTAGTATTACCTTTGCCTGCTAGAATCTTTGATATGAAACTAGTTTTTATATTTGTTTCAATCGCAGAGATTTAGTAGACCCAGCTAAACCAAGTGTTATCCTCGATTTAACTGGTATAAGATCGATTGAAAGCTAGTATTATCTATACTTTAATCTACAGATTGTAGTTGAATCTACGTAAGTAAAGAGATGTTGCAAAAAACTTGAAATTTTCATTGGTCAATTCATAATTAACATTTAATGGAGTTGAAAAATTTTACTTTTGGAATTGAGAAAACAAAAAATCAAAAGCGATAAACGGAAATGGAGTAGTAAGACGTTTAACGATAGTACCGTTTCAGTCGCCTAGTATTCCAAGGATTTGAAATGGGGATTCCCTCTTCTGCCATGAGATAATATGATCTCAGGCTTGAGAAACTTGTGATAATGAATGGACCCTCCCAATTATTGGCTAATTTTTTAGCGTGAGACTCTTTACGATGTTGAGGAATCTCTCTGAGGACAAGATCATCGATTTGGAAGGTATAATTTTTGACTCGGTTGTTGTACGATCTGGCTAGCATATGATGATATCAACCTTGGTTAGCGATGGCGCATTCTCTACTATCATCGATCATATTAAGGTTGTAAGCCAATTTGAACTCATTTTCCTCGTCAGTCAGCTTGTGATCTTGAACTGGATGATGGTATTCAGAAGGAATGACGGCCTCAGTGCCATAGCCAAGGAGGAATGGGGTACATCCTGTTGAATGTCTGGCAGTGGTACGATATGCCCATAGGACATGAGGCAGTTCTCGAACCCAATTCCCTTTTTTCTGTGAGTGAAGCCATTTTTGAGTCTATCCACGATGGTTTTGTTGGTGATTTTGGCTTGGCCATTGCCTTAAGGATAGTATGGATTGGATTGTGAGTAGATGATATTATGTTGGTTGAGGAAAGTTATGATTTTTTCACCCACAAGTTAGGGCCCGTTATCGATACGAATTAGGTGGGGGCACCCAAACGAGTGATGATGTATTCCCAGATAAAATAGATGACCTCTTCTTCTCTGGTTCAACATAGTAGAACTGCTTCTACCCATTTCGTAAAATAATCGGTAGCTAAGAGTAGGTGACAGCGGTTACCTGGAGAGTTAGGGAATTTGTCGACGAGATCAAGTGCCCATCTTTTGAATGGCCAAAGCACCTTTCTTGCATAGAGTTCAAGAGCAGGGGCGCGTATTATATGTTCATGCCTTTGGCAGGTGTCACATCTGCGTAAGTACTCATCTGCTTACTTGCGCATGCCAGGCCAGAATACTCCTTGTGTAATAGTTCTGTTTGCTAGCGATCGACCTGCGGCATGGGAGCCAGAAGTCCCTTCATGTAATTTATGGAGTATTTCATCTGCTTTTGGTTTGAGAGGCACTTGAGGTAAGGCCTCATGACAGAAAGGCGGTATAATACACCATTTTGATTAGTGTAGCACTTCGAGTTGTTGATTAGCTTTCGGCGCTCTTTTGGATCTGCTAGGAATGATCCGTTATAACTGTTGTCGACACCGAGGTAGGCTAAGAAAGGCTTTTGCCAATTATCGTCTCCCCCTTTATCGCCCCCAGTGTTGATCGTGCATACAGAAATACGATCAATCCAGGGGGTTAAAATGATTTTGATCTGGAGATATCGAGCTTCTGTACCCAAGACCCCGGCTAGATATGCCAAGGAATTGGCGTGTCTATTTTCACCTCAAGGAAGATAATCGAGAGTTGCTTTCGCAAACTTGCTCATCCTATCTACAACGAGGGCTGCGTATTCGATCATCTTTCCATTCTTCTTGTATTGCTCTGAGTAATAGTGGACAATGAGTAGTGAATCTGTGTAGACTGAGAGTTTGGGGACATCGAGCTCAAGAGCGAGGTTGAGTCCATAAAAAAGAGCATCGTACTCGGTGACATTATAATAAGCCTCAAAATCTAAGCCGATTGATTTCTTAATTCTGTCATTGGAAGGGATAATCAAAACAATTCTGATCCCTGACCCTGCCGGTCCTGTTGATCAATCCGTGAGAAGTCTTCACTCCTTTACTGTAATCCATTCAGCTCACTCGTCAAAATGGTTTAGGGGGTGGATCTTCGAGACTTTCTTCTGTAAGGTCAGGGTCGTACTCCTCCCACTTGGGATCCTCCACTGGAAAATCCGTGAGAAAATCGGCAATGACCTGACCCTTTTCAGAATGACGTTGTTCGAACTTGATATCATGTTTTCACAAACTGACTGACCACTGTTGCACTCTCCTTGATTTTTCTTTCTTGGATAGAACTTCTCGAAATGGGTAGTTTATCATGACTTTGACTGAATGAACTTGGAAGTAGTGCTTGAGTTTATGTGAAGTGTAAACAAGAATGAGAAGAAGTTTCTTAATTTTATAGTACCTTGTTTCTACTAAAGTGAGGGTTTTGCCGATAAAGTAGACTGGTTTCTCGATTTTCCCTTCAAAGCAAATGAGAATTGAGTTGAAGGAAGTATCTATGACTGCTAGGTAGATAATCAATTCTTCATCATCTACTGGGGTGCTCATTATGGGAGACCTCCCCAAATAGGTTTTGAGATCCTGAAAAGCTGCTTCACATTATGGTGTCCATGTGACCTCAGCATTTGGCTAAAATTTTCCCCGTTTGGTACAACCACAGAGTAATAGGAATAGCCAATGATAGCGGTCTGAAGATTTAGAAACAAAACGGTTGATAGCGGCAATCTTGCCAGCCAGTTTCTGAACGTCTTTTGTTATTTTTAAAAATAGCATGTTGTGAAGAGCCCAAATCTAATCTGGATCGGCCTCAATCCCCTTCTTGCTGACGAGGTAGCCTAGAAATTGGCCAGAATGTACTCTAAATTGATACTTATCATGGTTAAGACGCATTCTATAAGATCAATGAATATTGAATATAGTGTCAAAATTTGAGATGTGATTGGCTGACTGTACGCTCATGCACAAGAGATCGTCGATGTAGACTTTAACGACTTTCCCTAGATGTGTTTTTAACATAGTGGTCATCAACTGTTTATATGTGGCACCCATATTTTTGAGTCTGAAGGGCATGACTTTGTAGCAATAAAGACCTCTTTCAGTGGTTAAAGTTATCTTTTCTTGATCATCTTCCAAAAGTGGATTTGATTGTACCCCGAAGCAGCGTCTATCATAGATAAGAGGTTATGGCCTGCTGTGAAATCGAGGATCTGTTGAATGTTGGGAAGAAAGAAACTGTCCTTTGGAGTATGTTTGTTCAGATCAGTGAAATCTACACAAACTCAGACTTTTTTGTTCTTCTTTGGGATAACGATAATGTTGGATATCCAGTCTGGATATTTGGTTTCTCGAATGAATCACACTTTGATTAATTTCTCGATCTCGGTGTTAACTTCATCTGGAAGACGAGGTGATAATCATCATTATTTATGTTTGACCGCCGTGGCGTTGATGTTGATAGCTAATTTGTGAAATGCCTTGCTCAGATCGACCCCACACATTTCTTCAAAAGACCATGCAAAATCGTCCCAATTTAGTTACAAGAACTGATTGAGAACATCCTTTTCGTGCTGAACCAGCTTAGTACCAATGAAAGTACATCTGCTAGGTCCATCAATGTTGATATATTTTGTAGGCTCCTCTGTGGAAGGTTGATCGTTGAGGTGATCAGCTTCCTGTAATTCTTATGCAGCAAATCTGTCAGAAGTATCTAGGATAGTAGAGATGGTATTTTCACAAGCTTGAGAGAGCTTCTGACTACCTATGATCTCATAAATACCGTTGTCGTGTTTGAACCGGAGTGTTTGATGATAAGTGGAAGCGATTGCTTCTATTTTGTGAATCCAGTAGCGGCCCATAATCCTGAGATAACGAAATTTGGTGTTGATGACATAGAAAACAACATCGATGGTGGCTGGTCCTGCAGTAATAGGTAAGATGATCTTGCCTACTCGTTCTTCTTTGGACTCATTGAACCCACTGATATCGATGTTGCTCTGAATAACTTGGTCGGTCAAACCCATTTGGTCGAAAGTGCTCTGAAAAGGAATCTTAATACCGCTTCCAGTATCGATCATCATCGTGTGCATGAGAAACTTCTTTATTTTAAGCATTATTACTAATGCATTATGATGTGGAAATTTGACATGGCTAGTATCGCAATCTTTGAAGAAAATTCTAAGCCGGCGATTGCTCGACTCAGGAAGAAGTTTGGCTTCTTTCTCTTGCGGTGTGAGATCGTAGCATTCTGATAGTCTTCTGCATTTAGATCTATTGGAATTGGTGATCTGATTGATTTCAATCATGTTGTTGTGGTGCATATGGTAAAGATGCTTCTCCTTAGCTTGATTATTGACCTGAATAACTTCAAGCTGTTTCTTATTGCTATCATCTTTGTATGATTTCAGGTCAACAATATATTTAAGCATCCATCCCTCTTTAAAAATGTATTCGAGCAACATCTATAAAGTATAACAATTGTCAGTAAAATGATGGTTTACCTTATGATGCAGACAATATGGTCGACTATCGATTGGTTCCAGTGGTTGAGAGACGCGGTAGAGTGTATTCTTCAAAAGCAGTGGAAAAATTGTGGAGATTCAGACGTTCATCTTTGGGAGGATGGGTTTGTTTGGCGGACCGTCTCTCCAAGGGTAGCTAGTGTTGCCCTTGGTGCGCTTTTAATCTCCCTGTTCCTCCTTTTGTTCCTTGCTTTGATCTGTAGATGGGCCTTTGCTGGAGAGGACGGATTTAGTAGATTTTTGCCGTTCATATATTATCCTCTCCAGGTCAACGTAACTGTTGACCTTGGTGATCATCTCCTCCAAGGTCGCAGGTTTGCTGAGGAAGAATTTTTCTTTGGCCTTGCATTCGAACTGGAGCGCATTGGTGAAAGCAGTAACAGCTATTTTCTGATCGAGATTATCCACTTTTTTCGCGAGCTCTAAAAATTTCTTTGAGAAATCTTCGAGCTTCTCTTCATGCGACTGTTTAAGACCGATAAGTGAATATAAATTCTCTTATTTGCCCATTTTGTGAGCATAGGTCTTGATAAACGGCTTTTGCAGCTGATCGAATATATATATGGAGTCCTCAGGGAGAGAGTGGAACCATCGGAGTGGTTCCTCCTGCAGACTTGTGGTGAACAGACGATAGAAGATGTGGTTGAGATTGGAGTATAACCCCAATGAATCACGGTACTGCTGAATGTCCTCCTTCGGGTCAGTACCTTTGTATTTACAAATTTTTGGAGTATGGAAACCTTTTGGTATCTCCATATCGAATAGCTCTTTGGCAATCGAACTTCCTTGTAATTTTGTGACGCCGCCAGTAGTACCCAGTACTTATGCTTCAATTAACTCCTTAATTTGCTTATCCATAAGCTCTTTCCTGACGTAATGACGTACTGGTTGAATCGTTGGGCGAGCAAGTTGTGGATGATGAGTGTCTATACCTTCACTCAAACGATCTCGTACTGGAACTTGGTGTTGAGGTCGTTGTTCTTCCTCCTGACAGACAGAAATTTGGTGACCTCGACTGACTTTGAACTGAACTTTACCCCCCAAATATATGGAGGGTTGTGGTTCGTATTGTAGATTCCTAGAAATAGCTTTATTGGCGACTCCTCGAGGTCCCAATCTCTCCCTTGTAGAAACACGAGAGGTCTCTGGCAACTGATCGTGACCTATGGCTGGAAGAGCCTGCTAAGTATTTTGTAGAGCCTCTAGGGCAGTCTGCATTGTTGTCATCTGGTCTTCATGTCGTTTAAGCGCTGTCAAACAAGCTTGTCGTTATGTATCGAGCTCTTTCTCACGAAGTACCCGATCCTTTGTTAACTGAAGTTCGAGCTCGGCGTGTTTCTCTGTTTCGGCGTTGAGATTCTCCCGTAACTCTATAAGTTTCCCCTGCTCCATTGAAACATCCAGCTGGGTCCCTATACCTGGTCGTCTGGAAGTAAGCATGATTGAAATTTATAGTGAAAGAATGCCTTAAAATATAGTAAAAATACAATCTTTCCCTCAGACGGCGCCAAATGTATCCCACAAACAGCGCCAAATATAATGGCCAAATTCTGCAAGCTCGAAATGGCTCAGAATTTGCTATCACACCAATGAACCTGCAACAATATTCTAATGGAAAGTAAAAAATGACACAGGTAATTTTAGGTGGAAAACCTCTGAATAGGTAAAAAAACCACGACCTCGAGTGGAGGATTTTTATAAAAGTATTTTTATTGCTTGAGGCGAATATCTTATTACAAGTGATCTTTTTATATAGAAAAGCTTGAACCTTGTAATTAAGAAGTTTAACTGCTGTTGAGAATCAAAAATAAATAGTTTCTTGATGATCTCTTGTATAATTTTTCCATGGGTCTTGTCTTTTCTGGAACTTTTCCTTTATATAGGCATTTTCTAAAGCTCTTCATCGTGTTGGAGCACGTTTTTCGGACAATGTGGTTAGTGGCGGCTGACTAAGTGACTGACGAGTTCATGAGAGACAAATGTATTTGACTGAATAAGGCCTTTCGGTTTGAGTTCGACTCACATTCTTAAACAGTTCTTAGGGTAGTTTGGAATGTTGATTGGGGAAGTTATGTTAAAAATATATGAGTCTGAGATTGAGGTGATTCAAACTGGCGACTACTCGACTTTAGGTGAGATCGAGGGATAGGTCCCTACACGTTCCACGCCTCGAGCTTTCATTCATTTGTTGTCGTCATTCCGTTGTTCATTGCCACTGCAAATCAGACCTGTTGTTATTGTTGTTTACAACTATTACGTATCTGCTGTCTTGCTGTTCGTTACCGGAGTACTTACTCCTATTGTTGTTTTTCTGTCTGGAGTTACTTGTTGTTAACTCGTTACTTGTTGTTTGTGTTACCCTTAGTACCTGCTGCATACATTGTTGTTGTTACCTGATTAATACCTGTTGTTATGAGTTATTGTTTTGCGTAACCGTTGCTGTTACTGCTACTGTTCTCACTTGTTGTTGCTTCTCCTGTTTTCATTTCGTACTTGTTGTTACTAAACCAAAGGGGGAAGCTAATTACAGGTTTCATAAACTTTTATCTTACATTACAACTGTCATCTCTCTCTCTCTCGCTCTCTCTCCCATCACAACTTCTCTCTTAAAACTGTAATTCTCTGTTGAACGAAAACAACATACAATTCTGGAATACCGGCATGATAAACCGGAATCGCATACTCTTCTGTTGGAGGTATGCTTACTCTAATTTATATATTCATAGAATTACAAGACTTCAAAATGGACCGCTACAGTCATAATAATCCATAATTTGGGATCTAATCACTGCTCAAATTAAACTAAACTTTGACCTTGCTGCTATACAAGGCCTAAAAGACATCATATCATTTTGACTCTTTAAGAGCATCTAGTATAGGCTCTCTATAGTTAAAATAAAAAGGAAGAAGTGCTAAAAATCATGTTTTAACCTCCCCAAGTGGGTATTTATTTTAGGTTTCGATACTCTCTCTCCTCATTGTTGAGGAGAGAGAAAAAAAATTGGGTAGCCAACTAGGACAACTTTATTACGTGGAAACCTTTTTTTAACTAAAATTAATATGTAGAAAGTGTTTGAAAAAGTTAAAACTACTTTTTTTATCTTTTTTTGTAACTTTTTCTTGTTACACTTCATATTTTCTTTTTACATAGAGTAGTTTTTGTGGAGTTTATTTTTTTTCTTTTTCAAATATCACTTTCCAACTCATCTTGCTAGCTATAATTTAGCAAGGCTACACCTGATGCTCTAATAGCATTATAATTAAAGGTTCCCCAAATGTCAGTTGTCCATCCTGAGAGTTAAAGCCGGATGGACCGGTTTGTCTGCAAATTCTAGTTATTTCCAGCTTTAAAAATAGGGTATTTTTATTTAATTTTCTTGTAATGTTTAAGGTGAAATTTAAATTTAGCTCAATATACATTCCACCAAACTTACATGGGGCTCCTGTTTTTTATGTATCCATGAGATTACATTATTGGATGCTTCACCTATATTTTGAACATTGAAATCTTTAAGTATTAATTAATGGTACATTCTAAATTATGATTTATCAATTCGCATCATCATTTAAATGAGATAAGTTCGCATGTTTGTCGTAAGTAGAGCGCTCATTCTGTTTGGACATTATACTGTCAGACACTGACGTCTTAACGGTCTTGACTGAGCCAGTTTTGAGTGAAAATAAATAAATAAATATACAGTTATACTGTTTTTTTAGTATTTAGAGAGTGGATATTAATGACTTTTTGAGAAGATCACGAGCTAATCTGTCTCCTAAGGTACCTACGAGCTAATCATTTTTTATGCAATAATTTTATTGGTATAACAAGTGTTCTTTTTTGCTTATTCATACCGAAAAAACTCGTCTTCACCCTTCATTCATTTTAGTTTAACTGTTATACAGAAAATAATGTGCCAATCACTATCCCAATTAAATAAATCAACGATTTCCTTGGTTTTTAGTTTTTCTGATAACTCCTGATCTTCTCTAGAAAGACCAAATAATCTTATGTTCCAAAGGGCTTTTAGTTTTTCTGATAACTTATGAATGTTTTTTCCAACTTTGGGTTTCGAATGTGGCAGACAAACTTTGGGTTTCAAGGAACATGCCTTGCAAATTTCTTCATATGTCTTGACAACTTGAGGAAGACTCTCCTTGTACTTGACTACAAATTTCTCTAAAAACTTATTCTCATTTAATCTAAATATATTACTTACAATCGCAGTCCTTGAGAAAAAAACCTCGGAGATTAAAATTTCTAATACTGAATATCTTGGAATAATCCTCTTCTCCATACTTTGGGTTTCGAATGTGGCAGACAAACAGTTTTATGCAATTCCATAGCACCACCGCTAAGAGCATCTCTCATAAAAAGTTTTACGCTCCAAAGGATCGTAACTTGTAATCTAATCAGACTTTGTATCGAAACCTTATAAAAAAAGTGGTTGTCCGACTGAGGTTGGTTCTTGGGGTTTTATATGGGGAACCACCGCTAAGAGCATCTCCCATAAAAAGTTTTACGCTCCAAAGGATCGTAACTTGTAATCTAATCAGACTTTGTATTGAAACCTTATAAAAAAAGTGGTTGTTTACGCTCCAAAGGATCGTAACTTGTAATCTAATCAGACTTTGTATCGAAACCTTATAAAAAAATGGTTGTCCGACTGAGGTTGGTTCTTGGGGTTTTATATGGGGAACCACCGCTAAGAGCATCTCCCATAAAAAGTTTTACGCTCCAAAGGATCGTAACTTGTAATCTAATCAGACTTTGTATCGAAACCTTATAAAAAAAAGTGGTTGTTTACGCTCCAAAGGATCGTAACTTGTAATCTAATCAGACTTTGTATCGAAACCTTATAAAAAAATGGTTGTCCGACTGAGGTTGGTTCTTGGGGTTTTATATGGGGTCTGAGGAACGCCGGATCGTTATCCCTCCACTGCCGAGAGAGGGAGGCTTTCGCTGCTCTGTGAAACCAGCCTAGCGCAGTCCCCTCCTCTTTAGGAGCCACGTGGCCCAAGCTTTCGCCTGAACCACATGACCCAACTCCCAGCTTGGAGCGGGCGATCCAGAATGTTTGCCCACACAGACCCGACCCTGCGAAACAGATCAGTGTTCAACCACCTTAATGCCCCCACTCGGGTTACAAGCCAACGTTACTAAGCTCGGTGAACAAATATGCGATGAGCGAGTTTATATTATTACAACTTTTCAAATTTGTGAGCAATGTGGGACTAAACTAAAGCATCTAAAGCCTGCAATTCCAACACCAATACCGCTTTGCCGAAGATAAAAATTATGAAAGAGGTGAGTTGGTTGATTAATTCTACAAATCTCTGACTAACAAAATAAGCGTAGACTGTAATTCAGTTCTTTTATAGTTGATTTCCCGAGAAGGATCTTATATATATGGCTTATGTAAGCACAAAAAATGCCTTACTAATACATTTTTTGTGGAAGAATTTTATTGGTATAACAAGTGCTCTTTTTTGCTTCAGGTTTCCACATGTGTGTATCCCTAATTATTTTCAATAGCTGTACTGATGAGCAAGATTGGTATGGTTTAGCCCTGCTAGTGCTTTGTTCTAAGTTTTTCATTCAATAAATGTGTTGATTCAGATAATGTGTTGATAGGTATGAGTATAAATCATATATGTGTATCAAATGATGCAAGTATTATCTGATTGCATTATCGTAACTTGATTCGTCAAAATCTTGATTTTCTTATTTACTCATGAGGAAGACTCTCTTTGTACTTGAGTACAAATATCTCCAAAAACTTCTTCTCATTTAATCTAAATATATTACCTACAATTACATAAGAAAGATCATACTTCCTATTGCAGCTAGACCGACAATAGTCGACGCAGCATTCTACATTATTAATGTGAGATCACCCTATCTAGGGATCATTGGACGTTGTTGGCTGCATAACATGCGAGTTATCCCATCGACCTATCATTTGGCGCTACAATTTGATTGGAATGACGGCATTTACGAAATCAAAGGCAGTCAAAAATTAGCCTGAGCTTGTGAAAATTTTGTAGCCACTGTGACAAAACCATCAATACCACAGCTCGTATAACAATTACATAAAACTCTAGGGAACATTACAGAGGACATTATAGAGAACTTTACAAAAAATGAACTGCCAAGTGCATAAACTTTAGAGTACGTCAAGATCAGTAGAAATAAAAGGGGAACCTACATTGGAACTCTTTTGCCCACGACAGAGACGAAAAACCCTCCGAGATCAAAATTTCCAATACTGAATATCTTGGAATAATCCTCTTCCCCATACTATAATTTAGAATTAGCGGATATATAGATATATATGTTGAATCCCATTTCAGTTGTTTCATAAAAAAATGCAATCCTTCCCATATCTTCTCCTCAAACAACTTCATAAACATTGGCTGTCTTCTAAACATCGAGAGTATCATTTCCTCGGAAAACCCAAACTCCCCGTAAACGTGGAGAGTAGTCTAGGGGGACTTACTCGGCTACGTCGATGGCCCCTTCTCACGATTACCTTGGATTCAGTATCATCAGAGGCTTGATCAGTTGGTAGGGCTAGTGCTTGAAACCAGCGGCGAATCTAGGAATGGGCTGGCCCGAGGTCACTTTTGGGGTAAAGTAAAAAATTGTACCCTTCACTAATTCAAGCCTGGGTTAAAATCTATAATAGAAATAAAAAATAGCTGTGTTCGTGGATGCTATTAAAATTTTGTGCCTTACATTTTCATTTCGATTCTCACATGTAACAAATTTTATATTCATCTACCGCTTCTTTTAAAGAGATTTGTAAACGAAAAAACATCTGTGTGAATATTGTTTTCCAAAGTAAGTCTTTTTTTTGGACAATATTACCACAACTTCAAAAAAATGTAACGGAGTACTATTATAGTTACCTCCAAAAAAATTCTAGGGCTCTTCCCCCTATACTAAAACATTAAGCCGCTTGTCGTCCATATAAGTTACTGTTGAAATTTTTATCCTTTGAAATAAATTTACGAATCTAATAAATCATCTTAGGGATCATCTTGTTAAATTAAATACCATAATAATCTATCTTATGTCACAAGAAATCTACAAGGTACATACATACACGGTGCAATTCAATAACTTCAACTTTACACCCACGAGCACACCATATCATTACTATTTCACCAACCCTTGTTTCACTTTGGCTTTTTGCAACGTGTGAAAGCTTTCTAGCTAAACTACACCTGGTGACTTTTTAGCTACTCCGTCACCAACTTTACGACACGTGTCTCCATCTAAAACCTCACCGACACCTTCATAGGTTTCATGGTCTGTCAACCAATCAAGGGTCATATGTGGCCAAGAGACCAGTCTTTAAAGGGCCCAAAAGTTTTTAAATTTACTAAACATGTCCTAAATACTAATCACACTTTAGATCTTTAATTAATTAAGAGCACCTCCAACGGAAGAGTATACGATTTCGGTTTATCATACCGATATTCCATAATCACATACTGATTTGATCTAACAGAGAAGTTGTGATGGGAGAGATAGAGATGTCACGTGTATTAATAAGTTTTTGACGCGCTCAACAGTTTAGCATCTAGGCAGTGGTATATTAGAGCGTGAAGTTGTGATGAGAGAGAGAGATGTCAGCTGTATTTAAAAGTTGTTGGGAGTTGAAGAGTTTAGTGCCTTGGCGGTATGTGGATATTTCTCGCCAAGTTCAGGTTTCACATACTTTATTAGAGGGGTAAGGGGATGAGTATGTTGAACCCCATAGCCATGTTCGATGATGAGTTTTTTTGCAAGAGTATGGAAAAACCTTAACAACATACCATGTTGTTGAAGGTGCTCTACCTCTAACTCAATTAAAGCTCGATTCAGTTCACAAACATTTTTAATGATTATGATTATATATGGTACCCATTAGATTCAAGTATTGACCGGAAAGCTTAGCTAATCAAATGGTCAACAATTGTTTAAATCACCAGAAATGTTTCTAGTAGGCATTTAGAGTGTCCAGGCAGAGCCTCAATTGGCGACTACGCATATAGTTATTTGTAGGAGCTGGAAGCGTAGAATGCCAAATGTCCCTTTTGAGTAAGTTTAGAATTGAATTATGAACCACCAATCTGTTAGAGTGAATCCAAACCAACGACAATCCAATAAGTCACTTTTGCTTTTTAGTACATTTTTTGCATTGCCTTAACATAATGCCAAACACGCTAATCATCCGCTTATAATAAAAAAAATTATATTTTTTATGTAGATTATTTTCTACAATTAGAGGATACCGTGGATACGGACATCCCGCCAAATACTTATACATTTCAATACTAAAAAAATGAAAAATTATATATCTCCCTACCTAATGAAGAAAAAACAAAGAGAAATGTAGCCAAAAGGAGGTTTGGTTGAAACGACCACATGAGACTTTTTATTTTTGGTATTAAGAAATTTACTGTACTCACCCAGCAAACTCAACGTTGTGAACCGCAGTTCCAGAAAAACCTAAATGATTCTCAAAATGACCACCTATCCAGGACTATAACAGTTGGGACTACCCAGCCAAATGAGGTGTGCAGGGACTAGCCATTCTGCAGCCTATGGGCGAGGATTCAGTTAATTCTGAAATTGAAAGCTAAGTTAATAAAAGTATTTCTTACAAATGAAAAATAGTGTTACACGTGGTGACCAATCCAACGGGAGCCATATTTTATACTTGTCAACTGCTCCTAAACATTTTTGCCAAATGAAATTAAGTTAATTGTTGAATAGAAGTTACAAAAGGAGTATGCAAAATCTCTCGACGCACTTCTCAAAAACTGTAAAAACTCCATAGCTCTATAATTCACTAATTTAATACTGTGTTAAACGTAAATCTGAGTCGCGGAAGCAAAAACTCGGATTGATAAACGTTAACCTAATTAAAATTAGGGTTTTTCCTAACACTAAAATACAAAACTAACTTCAAATCAAAACTAAACAAAAACTTAAACTGAAACCTAAAGTTAATTTACTTCAAATCATCAACTTCAACAACCTCTTCAAAACAGATAACCTAGCCCCTCTTTTATAGAATAGAAACCCTAATTAGGAATATTATAGAAACTAAAAAATTATCCTCTAAAACCTACTAAGCATCTCTAGCAGAGAGGCTTGAATCAAAATAACATAAATATAAATAATCCGTTGACATGTGAGAAACGAACATGAGACATGATTCACATTAGTGTTAAAATCTATATATTTTTATACAATAGAAATAAAAAATAGCTGTGTTCGTGGATGTTATTAAAATTTTGTGCCTTACGATTTTGAGTTTGATTCTCACAAATAACAAATTTTATATTCATCTACCGCTTCTTTTAATGAGATTTGTAAACAAAATCCATTTGTGTGAACATTGTTTTCCAAAGTAAATCTTTTTTGTGGACAATATTACAAAAAGAATGTAACGGAGTACTATTGTAACTACCTCTTAAAAAACAAAAAAGGGCTCGCACCCTATGCTTATGTCAGCCCAACCAAATCAAGTCACGAGATCCTCCCCTCCTTGAAACACCAATAGGTCATGAAATCACTTCCCATCACAAACAACTTACCTTTACGAAAGAACTCCAACAAAAGAAGGCATCATCGGCCATATTATGTTAATTTTTATCTTTTATTTAGGAAAAAAACGTCTTCAGATACCTAGGCATGGATGGATGATGATCAGTATAAGCGTTCTTAGACTTTATGTATGCGCTTAACATTTTCGCTATCATGAGACAAGTTGGTTTGGGTCAAAGCATAATCGGGTCATTAGGCATAATCAGGGACTAAAACATTAAGCCGCTTGTTGTCCATATCAGTTACCGTTGCCCACTCAATAACCCGGTATGCCCCCAAAATTATAAAAATAGTGTGAATAAAAGGGTTGAAATTTTTATCCTTTGAAATAAATTTACAAATCTAGGGATCAACTTGTTAAATTAAATACCATAATAATCTATCTTGTGTCACAAGAAATCTACAAGGTACATACATACACCGTGCAACTCTGTAAACACGTGTTGAAATATCTGTGTCTGCAATAACTTCAACTTTACACCCACGAGCACACCAGATCATTACTATTTCACCATCCCTGGTTTCACTTTTGGGCTTTTTGCAACGTGTGAAAGCTTTCTAGCTAAACTACACCTGGTGACTTTTTAGCTACTCCGTCACCAACTTTACGACAGTGTCTCCATCTAAAACCTCACCGACACCTTCATTGGTTTCATGGCCTGTCAACCAATCAGGGGTCATATATGGCCAAGAGAGCCGTCTTTAAGGGGCCCAAAAGTTCACAAATTTACTAAACATGTCCTAAATACTAATCACAATTTACCTCTTTAATTAAGAGCACCTCCAATAGAAGAGTATGCGATACCGATATTCTGGAATCGCATACTGTTTTCGTCTAACAGAGAATTACGATTTTAAGATAGAAGTTGTGATGGGAGAGAGAGATATCACGTGTATATAAAAAAAAAATCGACGCGCTCAACGGTTCAGCGCCTATGCAGTGGTATATTAGAAAGATAAGCTGTGATAGAAGAGAGATATGTTAGTTGTATTTAAAAGTTGTTAGGCGCTAAAAGGTTCAGTGCCTAGGCGGTATGCGGATATTCCTCGCCAAATTTAGGTTTCACATACTTTAGAGAGGTATGGGGGTGAGTATGTTGAACCCCATACCCTTGTTGAATGATTTTGTTTTGCAAGAGTATGGGAAAACCTTAACAACATACCATGTTGTTGAAGGTGCTCTACCTCAAACTCAATTAAAACTTGGTTCAGTTCACAAACATTTTTAATGATTATGGTTATATATGGTAGCTATTATATTCAAGTATTGATCGAAAGCTTATCTAATCGAATGGTCAACAATTGCTTAAATCACCAAAAATGTTTCCAGCAGGATTTACAATGTGTCTAGGCAAAGCCTCAATTGGCAACTATGCAGATAGTTATTTGTAGGAGCTGGAAACGTAGAATGTCCAATGTCCATTTTTAGTGAGTTTAGAATCGAATTATGGACCGCCAATCTTTTAGAGCGAATCCAAATCACAGTCCAACAAGTCATTTTTGCTTTTTAGTACATTTTTAGCATTGCCTTGACACAATGCTAAACACGCTAATCATCCGCTTGCAATTTTTATTTTTTGTATGTAGATTCTTTTCTACCATTAGAGGATACCGTGGATACGGACATCCCGCCAAGTACTTGTACATTTCAATACTATAAAAAATGAAATTTTTTATATCTCCCTACCTAATGAAGAAAAAACAAAGAGAAATGTAGCCAAAAGGAGGTTTGGTTGAAACGACCACATGAGACTTTTTATTTTGATTTCTTGTTTTGGGAATAATCGACATATTTAAAGTAGCGATTACATATTTAATTATGGTATATATGTGTTTGGTATGTTTTATTTATCACATATTTGAGGGACAAGCGAATGATTTATAAAACAAACACCTCTTTAATGTGCACATCATGATTGCGATCGATTTAATTTTCTAAGAGAGGTTACTATATGTGGAATTGTAGATGCTCATAGACATCGTACAAATAATATATAATTCATTACATATTTGCTATATATATTGTAGGTGGTAATATGTCGTAATCACTAACAACAACGTGCACGTCTAGTTTCTTTTCGATCCTAATAATAAGATGAATAACCATTGATTACGGGTACTAATGTAACATGCATGTATCATCAAAATAAATGATCGGGTAGACGGGTACTAAAGTAGACTAATATTTTTAATCGTAAATCATAAATGTAAGTTAGGGATACAATGTTGATTAAGTTAATGATGGATTACAACATTGGAACTTATAATGGGGTGATTAAATATTAAGTATTTGGTATTAGAGTCAAAGCTCCGGAGATTTGATCCCTAAAAAGGAAAAAAAGAGTGAAGTAAACGTAACACGTCCAGGTATAATTAAATTTAAATTATAACTTCAATCTAGTCAAGGGAGCTTCAAGTAAAATTCAACTCAAAAAGTTCAATAATGATGGCATTGTTTTTTATTTCAAGTTTTTTCTTATTCGAGTTTCAACTTCTTTCTATTATAAGTTTACGGTTTAGCTACACCGTGGCTCACTTATAGCAGCTAGCATTCAAAGCGTGATTTTTCTCCAATAAGCTTTAAGTACCTCCAACAAAAGAGTATGTTGTTAAGGTTTCCCAATACTTTTGCAGAAAACCCATCCAACAGGGGTATGGGGTTCAACATACTCACCCCCATACCCCTCCAAAGTATACGAAACCTGAACTTGGGGAGAAGTATCTGCATACCGCCTGGACGCTGAACCGTTCAGCGTCCAGCAACTTTTAATTACAACTGACATCTCTCTCTCCCATCACAACTTCTCTCTTTAATATACTACTTCCTAGGCGATGAACCGTTGAGCGCTTAGTAAAACTTTTTAGTACACGTGGCATCTTTCTTTCTCTCCCATCGCAACTTCTCTCTTAAAACCGTAATTCTCTGTTGGACGAAAATAGTATGCGATTTTGGAATACCTGTATAGTAAACCGGAATCGCATACTCTTCTGTTGAAGGTGCTCTTACTCTAATGTATATATTCAGAATTACGAAACTTCAAAATGGACCACTACGGTCATAATAATTCATAATTTTGAATCTAATCACTACTCAAATTAAACTAAACTTTGACCTTGTTGCTGTACAAGACCTAAAACACAACATATCATTTGACTCTTTGTTAGCATTTGAATTAATGGTTCCCCAAATGCCGGTTGTCCATCCTGAGAGTCAAAGATGGATGGACCGGTTTGTCTGCAAATTCTAGTTATTTCCAGCTCAAAAAATAGGGTATTTTTATTTAATTTTCTTGTAATGTTTAAGGTGAAATGTAAATTTAGCTCAAAGGACACTCCACCAAACTTACACGTTGCTCTTGTTTTTTATGTATCCATGAAATCACATTATTTGATGTTTCACCTAAATTTTGAACATTGAAATCGATCTTTAAGTATTAATTAATGGTACATTCTAAATTATTATTTATCAATTCACATCATCATTTAAATGAGATAAGTTCGCATGTTTGTCGTAAGTAGAGCGTTCATTTTGTTTCGACATTATACTGTCGGTCAGTCACTGACGTCTTAACGGTCTTGACTGAGCCAGTTTTGAGCGAAAGTAAATAAATAAATATACAGTTGCAATATTTTTTTAGTATTTAGAGAATGTATACTAACGACTTTTTGGGTACCTACGAGCTAATCAGTCTCCTAAGGTACCTCAGAACAGTGATCATGATCATAATCCTGTTGGAACCAGTATCCTGGTTTATTTATCAGCCCCACCTAACAAATGTTAGACAAATGTTAGAAATCCGAAAACATATTCTTGAAAGAAAAAAAGAGAAAATCAAAATCAGTCTTTATGACATATGTCTAACCATATCTTAAACCTTGTAGTGTGAAAGATGAGAACAAAACAAAATCTAATTATAATCCATCCTAATTAGTGATTAGAGTACAAGAAAAGAGAGGACAAATCAGTCCTTTTTTATCAACTGTTTCCTTTTAAGGACACACGTAGAGGTCATCCTTGTAAATTACCGCAAACTGTCGGTCTATCTAACCATGGTTAATTTAAATTGAGAAAAGCGTCGGTGGGAGTTAACCGTGGTTAAATTGCTGTTATTATGAGAGTCAAATAAAAAAGAGAGGAGAGAGAATCGCGTCGTATTTAAGCCACCATTGAAGAGGAAACAAAATATTTCTAAGGTTAGAGAGAGAAAGAAGAGAGAGAGAGAGAGAGGGGAGAGTCTCGTGGGGGTTGCAGATACAGAGAGCGCGGACATGGGAGAGTCTTCGTCGAGCGATTCTGTTTCTGTGGATATGGAGACGATCTCTCTTGGTGGTGGAAAGGTTTGATTTTTTTTTTCTTCTCATTTCAAAATGATTTGGTTTTGTTTTGTGTTTTTGAGCATTTGAATTGGATTTTGGGTACAATTTTAGATACCCTTTGAAGGGTTTTTGGTTAATTTGATTTGAAGGTTTGATTTTTCGTACATTTTAAGATATCACGTTTGATATGTTTTGAGCTCATTTGAGCGTTTGAATTGGATCTTTGGGTACAATTTTAGCTACCCTTTGAAGGGTTTTGTTTAATTTGATTCCAAGGTTTGATTTTTCGCCCATTTTTGAGATATCGTGTTTGATGTCCTTTTGAGCTCGTTTGGTATTGTTTTGATGTTTTAAGGGCTAGAATTGGTTTTTTGGGTGCGATTTTGGCTACCCTTTGAAGGGTTTTGTGTAATTTGGTTCCAAGGTTTGATTTTCCTGATTTCAAGATGATATGTTTGATGTGTTTTTGGTCACATTTGAGCGTTTTTGAGCGTTTGAATTGGATCTTTGGGTATAAATTTAGCTACCCTTTTATGGGTTTTTTTTAGGTTGATTTTACTGAATTTTGTTGGGTTTCAATGTTTTGATATTTAGGATTAGTTTAATGATTTTTTGTTATCTACATTTGATGTGCTTGATGAGAAAAATGGATTGGATGTCATTTGTATTGACTGTGATATGAACTTTTGAAGAGGTGCGGTGAGAATTATCGCCTTTCCTTTTATTGATGGGAGAAAATTTTATTGTAGGGAGAAGAACTCCCAATTGTAATTCTATCCTTTGTCTTTTTTCTTTTGCTTTGCTTTGTTTTATTACCATATTTGCTTTTGTTCTCTTTTTGATATTTACCATGATTCCTTACTTACTAAGATGACCTTTCTCAAGTATTTTATCCTTTTTTTGATGATTTGGTCTTGTAGGATTCACTATTCCTTTATTCTCTTTTTTATGGTTTTTGCAAATGATGCTACCAGTTGGTATCCAGTTTTAGATAGCCACTTTCGTTTATAACTATTATGTAAAATTGTAATCTTGTGTTTAGTTTTCAGCTATTGTCCTTTTATCTTAGCTAATGTTTATTAATGAAGGTCTTATCTCGTATGTTTTCAGGAACATTTTGTGCAAACTGGCCATGGTTCTGTGTCAGTAGTTGTGTTTGGAGACCCGGATAAGCCCGCACTTATTACCTATCCTGATATTGCTCTAAATCGTAAGTTCTTTACTTTTTAGAGGGGACTAGTGTTTTAAACGAATTATTTTGATTGGTTACTTTTGCACGCCGGGTGCGTCTTTGGTAACTTCTATGAGGGAATCGAGTATTTTTGTAAGGGGGTTGGAAGTGCCTGAACCTGGGAAGTCCTGGTTATAATACATGCGCAACGCACGGTATTGCATCCTTGTGGGATGTGCAACATTCTGAGATGGGCGCTAGGATCTAGTCTCAGACACTTGTCTAGCCCCCCCGACCCCTCTTGCCTAAAGTAAAACAAATTAGTGGTGTTATGAGAATTATTTATTTCTTTGGATTGGTTCCCTTTTTGTTGGGAGAGTGCTTTACAGTTTACACAAAAAGTTGTGCTCTATTGGTGTGAGAATCTTCTTTTTGGTTCCTGGCTACAGGCCGGAATCAAAATGATTGCACACACTTTAGATTCATTTTATTAAATGGTGTAGTTTATGCATTTTTCAATTTTTACTATTCAATGTTATAATGTTAAGTTCTAAACTTCTAAATGATTTTTTATTTTGCCAGATATGTCTTGTTTTCAAGGACTATTCTTCTGTCCTGAAGCAGCTTCATTTCTGCTTCACAATTTTTGTGTGTATCATATTAGTCCCCCAGGTCACGAGGTTCGTAACTTTCTATATTTTGTATTATTTCTCTTTCATGAATGTTATGTTGTGATTGTTTAGAGGGCAATATGCATTTATATCACTTAACACTGTTTTTAACGTAAATTATTTTTGATGTTCCCCTCAAGTGATTTTGCAGTTAGGAGCTGGTGCTATTTCTTCTGATATACCCGTGCCTTCTGTTGATGACTTAGCAGATACAGTTGCTGACGTTCTTGATTTTTTTGGGTAATACTTGATATTTCTTTTATGTTTATTGTGTTTTTGTTGTTGTAGTATGCACAGCTGGTTTTTTGGGGTATTTTTTTTTTTTAACTTGATGTTTGCTTGGGGACACATGCGTAATTCCTTTGGATCATATGACATTACAAATTTAATGCCTGGCAGTAGTTGCTTACCAGGAAAAACATTGTGGTCGCAAAGTTACATTAGGTGTTACCAAGCAGGGTCTTAGATTTTTCTAGAACCATCTCTTGTTGTGCTAGTGTTAATGCTAGCTCATTGACACTCCTTCCACGGAGGGATTAAGTTTTCTTTCGCATTCATAGGTTAGTATCAGGCTTTCTTAATAACTTGAGTATCTTCTTTATTACAGGATTGGTGCAGTTATGTGTTTGGGGGTCACAGCGGGTGCTTACATCCTTACTCTTTTTGCTGTATGTTCTCTCTTTAGTACCCTGTATACTGTGTATGAGATGCTTCCAAGCAATTTCTGGAGTTCTGCTTTGGTTCCATGTTTTTTTAATCTTTCTGCCACTTCTTTTACAGATGAAATATAGGGAGCGTGTTCTTGGTTTGATCCTCGTTTCTCCTCTATGCAGAACACCCTCTTGGACGGAGTGGTTGTATAATAAGGTTTGTTTTTCTGATTGCTGATATTTCTTTCTTGAGAGCAAATTTGTGATTATTTCCTTAATTTTTTCTCTAATATAGAAGACTTGTTTGCAGTTAATGGCAAACTTGCTATACTTTTATGGGATGTGTGGTATGATGAAAGAATGCTTGCTTCAGCGGTACTTTAGCAAGGTATTTGAACAGTTTTATCAGACATTAGTATTTCTGCTTTCTTTCACTTTCCTTCTGAGTCTAGGAAGCTGATTCTCTCGTGTCTACTGGCAGGAGGTTCGTGGTAGTCCACAAGCACTAGAATCAGATATAGTACAAGCGTGTAGAAGTGTAAGTGTTTTACCAATTCTAAACACTTCACTTTTATTTAAGATTCAGAATGGTATGTATGATGTTCATCTCTTATTTTGGTTTTTTGCAGTTGTTGGAAGAGAGAAAGGGTACAAATGTTTTGCGGTATCTTCAAGCTATTAGCGGGTAAGGATTTTGCTCCAGAACACTTCATTAGTGTTCTTTCGATTAACACCATCCGATTGCCTAAGAAAGTTCAATTCTGCTCAATCTTATTCACCTTACCCGAGGCATGACAGTGATGGCATACAGAAATAACCGCTATAATTTCTACCTGCACCGATGGAGGAGATGCTCAATAGATTATCCATGCTCAATACACATTCTTCTTCTCAACATCTTTTACTGTAGATATCTTACATTTATAGCAACTTAACAAGTGCATATTTATTGTGAACTTGCAGGAGGCAGGACCTTACCGAAGGATTGAAGAAGTTACAGTGTCGGACACTTATATTTGTTGGTGAAAACTCCCCTTTTCACTCAGACGCCATCCACATGACCATGAAACTTGATAGAAGATTCAGTGCTTTAGTCGAGGTATGAACCTATATTATACAGTTATTATTTTTTTACTTTCTGCTAATGTAATAAGTTTTGAGTGAGTAAATGCTTATGGGAGAAATGTTTAATTGATATAATATAGGTTCAAGCGTGTGGATCAATGGTGACAGAAGAGCAACCTCATGCCATGTTAATACCGCTGGAGTATTTCTTCATGGGATACGGGTTGTACAGACCGTGCCAGCTCAATGGCAGCCCACGCAGCCCATTGAGCCCCACATGTATATCTCCAGAGCTGCTTTCTCCGGAAAGCATGGGTTTGAAGCTAAAACCAATAAAGACTCGGATTGCACTGCAAGTCTGAGAAAAAAAAAGGAATGACAGTTGATTGGTTGTAATGTTTTGTAATCTATTTTGGAGGGCTTCGAATCTTCTTGAGGTGTAGATAGACAGAGAGGAGAAAGAAGAAAGAGTAAAGAAAAGTTTATATATAGAGAGAAGAGAGTACTGGGGAATTCATTGATTTGTTTTAGGGTCATAAAGAAATGAGAGAAAAAAGCCTGAAGTGAGCTGTTTGTAAATTCTCATTGGCATATATTTATGGTAACCAGCACTGACAAGTTGCTTTCCAATAAAAGATTCATTATTTGCTTTCATTTTCTTAAAATTGTTGCTTTTATAATCATCCAATCCCACTCTTTACGACTCTAATAATAGGTTCTTGCATTTTGGAGACTTGGATTGGATGATGTTTAAGCACTCTCTTAATGAAACGAACACCCTGAATGCTTCTTTCCTTGTCTCTCCTGTCATCAAACAAGATGATGTCATCAAAATTCATGAAGTTGTTGACGCATAACCCAAGATCATTATAAAGGAAACTTAATTTAAGATTATGAGATATGGGTTCTCCTCCTCTCATTCATCTCTATTCTCTATCCCTCTTGTGAAACCTCTCTCTCTCTCACTTTCTTAACTAACTGTTCACGATTTCATCATTTGCGGCCCCATGAACTACACGCCATTTGTGTTATTTTCATCACTCATATTTTATCTTACATGTAATTTGCTGCTCCTTTCTAGTCTTCCATTTGCTTCTTTCATTAGCCTTGTAGTGTAGATCACCTCTTGTTTTGGTAACTTTCTCTCTACCCAACACACAACTACATAAATCAGTTTAAATTTTTTCTTCCAAAAGTTCAACTTCATAATGTACAGGCTAGCCGTTTGAACTTGGCTAGCCCAAAAAAGTGTACATCCAAACAACTCCTAAAGTTACATAGTTTGGTTACCATTTGGTAGAAACTCTCCAAGACAGAATCACTGTCCATGGTACTGAGTTACTGCCAATTTTTAAGCATGAAGCATGCTCTAATGTAATGTTTTGTACTACAACTATTATTTGTTGTAAATCATAAATATAGGTTGTTGTAGCTCCAAAGGATCTTAACTTGTAATCTAATCAGACTTTGTATCGGAACTTTATAAAAAAGTGGTTGTCCGACTGAGGTTGGTTCTTGGGGTTTTGTATGGGGTCTGAGGAACGCCGGATCGTTATCCCTCCACTGCCGAGAGAGGGAGGCTTTCGCTGCTCTGTGAAACCAGCCTGGCGCAGTCCCCTCCTCTTTAGGATCTTAACTTGTAATCTAATCAGACTTTGTATCGGAACTTTATAAAAAAGTGGTTGTCCGACTGAGGTTGGTTCTTGGGGTTTTGTATGGGGTCTGAGGAACACCGGATCGTTATCCCTCCACTGCCGAGAGAGGGAGGCTTTCGCTGCTCTGTGAAACCAGCCTGGCGCAGTCCCCTCCTCTTTAGGAGCCACGTGGCCCAAGCTTTCGCCTGAACCACATGACCCAACTCCCAGCTTGGAGCGGGCGATCCAGAATGTTTGCCCACACAGACCCGACCCTGTGAAACAGATCAGTGTTCAGCCACCTTAATGCCCCCACTCGGGTTACAAGCCAACGTTACTAAGCTCGGTGAACAAATATGCGATGAGCGAGTTTATATTATTACAACTTTTCAAATTTGTGAGCAATGTGGGACTAAACTAAAGCATCTAAAGCCTGCAATTCCAACACCAATACCGCTTTGCGAAGATAAAAATTATGAAAGAGGTGGGTTGGTAATCAATTATTTCACAAGGAACATGCCTTGCAAATTTCAGCATATCTTCACATGTCTTTGTTTCTAAAACTACATAAAAAAATCTCAATAAACTGATGAATAACTTGGTTCTTAGAGAACTGTGGATTGCAAAGTAAATCATGGACCATTGTAATGAAGCCGACAAAAAGTACTTACGAGGGGTGAACTCGGGTAGACAGAGTAGAACTGCCCAACTGTAAAATGGGTTAAGGTTCACCTCATTCCTGTTCTTAATTCCTTCCTCTGGCTGCTGTAAAAAAATGTACACCAAAAATGACCAAGATCGTGTCCTTAGGAAACAAGCATCTAAGTACCAACACATTGGCAATAAAAAAGTTAACATCTCATTAAGAGACGCGATATGCGCTAACTAAGCCACTAACTATTCTCGTTGTTAACTTTCATAACAGTAACAATATAATTGGCTAAGCACTTGCTATTCTCATGGAGGCTATGGATACGCGCGAATAGTTTCAAACTAGTTTTATACCCACGTGCTTCGCATGATATTAACCTGAGAAATCTAAATCGATAAGCTTAATGGTAGTTTCATAAACACTACATTATTTTCCAGTGTTAAAACTTAATTGCAAAACATGCTAAGCACCAAACCTTCAACCCATGATAAAAGAATCGTTAATTAAAACTCGGAAATATTCATAAAAGCACCCAAACCTTCAACCCATGATACTCTAACAAATAGTTACCAAAATCACAGATAAAAGAATCGTTAATTAAAACTCGGAAATATTCATAAAAGCACCCAAACCTTCGATGTTAAAGTTGTTACACATGTATTCAGAAATAAACGAAAATGAACGATAAGAAAATGGAAAACTGAAGATCGAGGCTTGCAGTCACTGCGATTTTCTTAAGATAGATCACCCTGTATACGGTGCTTCACAGTTAATGGTGACTGTCTCCGAGGATACAACGATCGAATCATACAGACTTGAAGGACTCAAGTCGATACGTCTTTCGAACTATTTGTGATATTACTCTCAAGAATGAAGCAATGAAAAATCAAAGAGATTCGGCTATTTTATTTGTGTCTTAAAACGATGCAGAAAATGGTTGTTTATAGAAGAGAATGTGACTTATCGAAGCACCTGTTGGCAGGATTATGCCTCAAGAAACACCTCTGTGAAGAGTTGTAACTCTCGGAGAGAATAACCAACTCCTGAATAATGGCTCGAGAGAATAACCAACTCATGAATAAATATCCCAAAAAATGACTAAGTGTAAACTAAAAATCCCCATGAGCCCATGGCCGAATCATAGACTTATAAAATAGCCTAGGTGGGTTAGGGGTCGTGCAAGTAAGCCCATAGGCATCCCCATATAGCAAGCCTTCACACACTCACATACTCGCCTCACACACGAGTGAAGGCACCACCTACTTGCACACTACGCACAGTTCTGAACCGTGCGGCGTCAATCAAAAGTATATATAAAATCTTAACACGTGTCTCCATCTGGAGCGTCCATTACCCTACGCGCGGCATCGATCACCAAAAATCCACCTTGTCCACCCTCAGGGTGAATTTTTCATCGCCACATCACAAATCGACCTAACTACTGGAACAAAAGAGGGTGAATTTGAGGCTGCCACGTGAGGGTGTATCTAGCTGCTGTGGATGTTCTTATAAAGTGAAAATCATCTTTTCACTTATCCAATGTGGGACTAAAAATAACACACCAAGTTAAGACATTCAAAACAAAGAAACCACATGGGATTTTTCCAACAAAAGCAACGTTGAATGTCCATATATCTTGGAACGAAATTGTAGATACCCCATGAAAGCGACAATTTTACCATTGCTACAATTATGATGTTAAGGTATGATATATGATTAAAAAAAAAGGAGAGATACTCGGGGTACTCGATATTCCTTTAAATCAATAAATATTATAAATATACATCATGAGAGTCATACATTATTATTTAGTTTGAGGGTTACAAAATTGACTTTAGTTAAATGCTCAATTAAAAAGAAATAAGTAAATGACATGTGGCACTCTAATATTTGAGAGATCCGTTAGGAGTGCTCTCCATCCTCCAAATTCCTTGCATTTCATATAGAAATATAGATAATGAATCTCACCAATTCAATTTCTGGAATGATATTGGGTAAGAACACAACAGTAACAACACCGTTTCTTAACAACCAACCAAATTTACTTTTCAACTTCTTTGCCTTTCTGATTTACTTACATTCGCAGAAATGCCAAATAACTTGTCTATTTCTACGAAAATTGCTTAATCAATAGGCATCTTATATTATAGAAATGCCAAATAATTTGGCCACTTTAAACCATTTCAATAAAGTGCCAAGTAATTTGGCAATTTTGAATTTTTCAAAACTTGCCGAACCAATTGGCTACTTGTTATTTAAGAAAAGCAAATTAATATAGCCAAAACCAGTAGGAAGTTGGAATCTTAAATTGCACATTCTCAAAACCTCCTCTGTTCCTCGAATCGAGATTGTTTAATAGGATAGGAGTTCCCCGTCTCTCTCCTCTCAAGGATCCAATTCGTACCATTATCTAAAGTAAGTATTTTGCTAATATGCTTGATGGTGAATGTTTGAGTTTACTTTATTGTTTTACACTAATAAGGTGTTTGATGAAATGCAACACTGAATGAGTACAACAATATTGCTTCATATCTAGTAACCCTAGAGGGTGGAACGACCTGATGCGATCGGTAGATTAATTAATTATATAAACCGAAATATGTTTCTTTTTACTAGACCGGGTATGAGCTCAATTTTTTCTTATATTGCTAATATAGGTTAATGTGGTTTACAGTTGAATTAGAGGTTGCTAAGCAAAGTTGGGTCTTTCTTTGAGAGGGTTTCGTGCAAATCTTGATAGGATAGTTAGTGATATCTCTGTCCTGGATTGAACTCTGTCAAAATGGAGGTTTTCAGTGATTACATTAGCAATTTACCTGACAATGTCATCGAAAGAATTTTGTTGGGGTTGCCAATGAAGGATGGAGCGAGGACGAGTATTTTGTCGACCACGTGGAAGTATAAATGGGCTGCGGTTCCGCAACTTGAATTTGACTATTCGATCAAAGAAATACCTGGAAATTATAGTACTGTGAACGTTATTGATCATGTACTTTTACTTCATATCGGACCGATTCACAAGTTTAAACTCTCTCATCACTATGGCAGCAACATGCCATCTTTTAGAGACATGGATCGATGGATATTTTTCTTATCCAGGTACAAAATCAAAGAATTTATTCTTGACAGTTTTCACGATGACCAATATATTTTGCCTTCTCAGCTCTTCTCCTGGAAAGATCTACATTCTTTGACGTTGGACAACTGCGCAGTCGAACTTCCACCTATGTTCAAAGGCTTTCCTAATCTTCGTACTCTTCATCTTGAATCTACCACTATAACTGATGACGCATTCGAACGTCTGATTCCCAGTTGCCCACTTCTCGACACATTGAGACTGACGTTCTTTGATTGCTCCAGTTTAAGGATAAATGCTCCAAATCTCCGTTCCTTCTCTTTTGATTGCGGCAACTTCGATGATGTAAATTTCATAGATACGTTACTTCTTTCTACTGTCTTCATATATCTAGGTTCGCCTATTAATGGTGATAAAAGTGGGAGGCTAGCCGACTTCATCGGTTCTCTACCACGTATAAAAAAGTTATCGATGGATCTCAACTTATTACAGGTAAATATTCCACCTTATCTTCTTTTTTTCGGCATTTTGATCTCAAGACTTACAATTTATGGAGCTGCGTTTCTTTGTACTACAGTATTTAGCCCGAGACATTGTTCCAGGGAGTCTGCCTGTTGAGAGCGTCAGTCTGAAGTTTCTATATATGGAAATAAATTTTAGAAGTCCCAAGGAGATTTTGGCCGCCCTTTGTGTGCTTGGATGTGCCCCTAAGTTGCATACACTAAATCTAGATACAATGGTAAGTTCCATTAGTACTTGAGTTTCTTTTTAATTTGAAGCAAATAGACATTCTTAAGATTGATTATTTGTTGAAAAAATTCTAATATGACGAATTTTCTAGGTACCCAATTCAGCTCAAGCGTCAGAGTCAGTTGAAGAGCCTAGAATAGATCTTTTTCAAGGACTGGACC
Source organism: Kingdonia uniflora (assembly GCA_014058105.1). Classification (NCBI taxonomy): domain Eukaryota; kingdom Viridiplantae; phylum Streptophyta; class Magnoliopsida; order Ranunculales; family Circaeasteraceae; genus Kingdonia; species Kingdonia uniflora. The sequence goes on along the minus strand of JACGCM010000869.1, from coordinate 34,038 downwards.
ATTTGAGTTCAACTTTCAGCCACCTTGAACATGTGTGGATAAGAGAAGTCTCAGGTTTAAAACCCGAACTGGAATTCATCGAAGTCTTATTGGCTAGAGCGGCTTGTCTTAAGGATTTAACTATCACACTTCCGACGGGCAATAAAAGATCTGAGATATATAAAGAGTTGCTCCAATTCCGAAGAGCTTCACCTCAAGCAAAAATCATATGCTTGGATGATTAAAAAAAGAGTTGTTCCGTGATTCACATTTTGTTTCTATTATGTAGACACAGATATGCTGATCGCTGAATACGGTGGGAGGTGGCAGTTTCATGAGGTTAGATTTAAAAAATTGATTATGTGTTTAGCGAATCCGATGGATATGTGTCTGACGAGAATTATGATGTTGTGGAAGAAGAGGAGGAGGAGATTGAGGAGAGAAAGGATGTTAGATTTAAAAAATTGAAAGTTAAGACGAGTCCGTTGAGAAGTAAATTTAGGGGTAGAAAGTTGGTTGAAAGAGCTCCTAATTACGATGAAGAAGAAGAGGATTATGATTGTAACGACGAGGAAGACAAGGATTTTACATTGGACAGTATTGGTTTTGAAGAGGAGGAAGAAGAAGTGCATATGAAGAGAAAAGTTATTAGATCCAAAGATTTAAAAGTAGAACGGAGTTCGTCGCCTAGCAAAAAGAATAGGATAAATGAAACATGTGGGGTGGATGATGAAGAGGATTATACAATTCCGCTGACGATTATGATGATGATGACGACGATGAATATACGATGGATGAAATTGAGTGTAGAGATGATGTGGAAGAATTGTAAGTTAAGACAAAGATTATAAGATCTAAAGATTCAGAAGTTAAAAGAGGTTCGTTGGGTAGGAAAAAAGTTCGAAGCAGACATGTGGATAAGAGAATCAGTGATTCAGATGGTGAAGAAGATTATGATTTTGAAGACGAAGACGAGGATGATGAGGACGAAGAATTTATGTTAGAAATTAGTCGTTGTTGAAGAGCCCACTAGATCAAGGAGTGGCAAACTGTCAACAAGAACGAAGGAGGAGAAAAGGTAAAGAGAAGCTGAATGAGTTGCAGGATGACTTTTTATCTTGTTTCTCAATGTTGTTATGCCGTAAAAACATGTTCTGTGTATCACATAATGTTGTTTCTCAATGTTCTGGTGTAAAATGCATTCCGCCTTTATGTAGAATGGAGAAATTTGGAGTCTCCTTTCATGATGTTTTTGAAATTTGGAGTCTCCCAATGTGGTTGCTAAATTCGAAGTTGAGATTAATCGAATATATTTGTTATCGTGCTGACTCTTCACAATAGACTGGCATGGTTTCCTAATGTTGATCGCTGAATACTGATCTTTTCAAGACAGGGTGGAGTTGAAGAAATTCATCTTGATTTTTGGGAGGGTGACGATTATAACGAAGCTAACCGCGTTTATATTGGCTACTTTGAAACATTTTAACAAAGTTCCAAATAATTAAGCAACTTTGAAGTTTTGAAACTTTCCAAACCAGTTGTTTTATATTGGCCACTTTGAACAATTTCAAAATTTTGAAACTTGCCGAATTAATTGGGTTCTTATTTTAGAAATGCCAATAATTTGGCTATTTGAAATAATTTTTAATTTGTTGGCACTTGCCGAATCAATTGGCCCTTATTGAAGAAGTGCCGGATAATTTGACCACAACTGGTTTTTTGGGGTATTTTTTTTTTAACTTGATGTTTGCTTGGGGACACATGCGTAATTCCTTTGGATCATATGACATTACAAATTTAATGCCTGGCAGTAGTTGCTTACCAGGAAAAACATTGTGGTTGCAAAGTTACATTAGGTGTTACCAAGCAGGGTCTTGGATTTTTCTAGAACCATCCCTTGTTGTGCTAGTGTTAATGCTAGCTCATTGACACTCCTTCCACGGAGGGATTACGTTTTCTTTCGCATTCATAGGTTAGTATCAGGCTTTCTTAATAACTTGAGTATCTTCTTTATTACAGGATTGGTGCAGTTATGTGTTTGGGGGTCACAGCGGGTGCTTACATCCTTACTCTTTTTGCTGTATGTTCTCTCTTTAGTATTTCTGCTTTCTTTCACTTTCCTTCTGAGTCTAGGAAGCTGCTTTCTTTCAGTTTTACAGTGTCGGACACTTATATTTGTTGGTGAAAACTCCCCTTTTCACTCAGACGCCATCCACATGACCATGAAACTTGATAAAAGAATGAGAGTTGATTGGTTGTAATGTTTTGTAATCTATTTTGGAGGGGTTCGAACCTTCTTGAGGTGTAGATAGACAGAGAGAGAGTAAAGAAAAGTTTATATATATAGAGAGAAGAGAGTACTGGGGAATTCATTGATTTGTTTTAGGGTCATAAAGAAATAAGAGAAAAAAGCCTCAAGTGAGCTGTTTGCAAATTCTCATTGGCATATTTATGGTAACCAGCACTGACAAGTTGCTTTCCAATAAAAGATTCATTATTTGCTTTCATTTTCTTAAAATTGTTGCTTTTTGTTCCTTTATAATCATCCAATACCACTCTTTACGACTCTAATAATAGGTTCTTGCATTTTGGAGACTTGGATTGGATGATGTTTAAGCACTCTCTTAATAAAGCTCCATCAGCTTCACCATTGCAATATGATAAAAAAACTTAACATTCTTGAAACATGATTGGCAAACACCCTGAATGTATCTTTCCCTGTCTCTCCTGTCATCAAACAAAGATAGTGTCATCAAAATTCATGAAGCTGCTGACGCATAACCCAACCCAAGATCATTATAAAGGAAACTTAATTTAAGATTATGAGATATGGGTTCTCCTCCTCTCTCAGTCATCTCTATTCTCTATCCCTCTTGTGAAACCTCTCTCTCTCACTTTCTTAACTAACTGTTCACGATTTCATCATTTGCGGCCCCATGAACTACACGACATTTGTGTTATTTTCATCACTCATATTTTATCTTACATGTAATTTGCTGCTCCTTTCTAGTCTTCCATTTGCTTCTTTCATTAGCCTTGTAGTGTAGATCACCTCTTGTTTTGGTAACTTTCTCTCTACCCAACACACAACTACATAAATCAGTTTAAATTTTTTCTTCCAAAACACACATTTAAAGTAAACTAGTTCAAGTTCAACTTCATAATGTACAGGCTAGCCGTTTGAACTTGGCTAGCCCAAAAAAGTGTACATCCAAACAGCCCCTAAAGTTACATAGTTTGGTTACCATTTGGTAGAAACTCTCCAAGACAGAATCACTGTCCATGGTACTGAGTTACTGCCAATTTTTAAGCATGAAGCATGCTCTAATGTAATGTTTTGTACTACAACTATTATTTGTTGTAAATCATAAATATAGGTTGTTGTAGCTCCTTTATGTTTTGTACCACAACTATTATTTGTTGTAGATCATAAATATAGATTATTTTACGCTCCATAGGATCTTAACCTGTAATCTAATCAGACTTTGTATCGGAACCTTATAAAAAAGTGGTTGTCCAACTGAGGTTGGTTCTTGGGGTTTTATATGGGGTCTGAGGGACACCAGATTGTTATCCCTCCACTGCCGAGAGAGGGAGGCTTTCGCTGCTCTGTGAAACCAGCCTGGCGCAGTCCCCTCCTCTTTAGGAGCCACGTGGCCCAAGCTTTCGCCTGAACCACATTACCAATGTTTGCCCGCCACGTGGCCCAAGCTTTCGCCTGAACCACATTACCAATGCTCTAATGTAATGTTTTGTACTACAACTATTATTTGTTGTAAATCATAAATATAGGTTGTTGTAGCTCCTTTATGTTTTGTACCACAACTATTATTTGTTGTAGATCATAAATATAGATTATTTTACGCTCCATAGGATCTTAACCTGTAATCTAATCAGACTTTGTATCAGAACCTTATAAAAAAGTGGTTGTCCAACTGAGGTTGGTTCTTGGGGTTTTATATGGGGTCTGAGGGACACCAGATTGTTATCCCAAGCTTTCGCCTGAACCACATTACCAATGTTTGCCCACACAGACCCGACCCTGCGAAACAGATCCGCCTTAATGCCCCCACTTGGGTTACAAGCCAACGTTACAAAGCTCGGTGAACAAACATGTGATGACCGAGTTTATATTCTTAAAACTTTTCGAATTTGTGAGAAATGTGGGATTAAACTAAAGCATCTAAAGCCTGCAATTCCAACACCAATACCGCTTGTGAACGAAGATGAAAATTATGAAAGAGGTAAGTTGGTTGATTAATTCTATAAATCTCTGATTAACAAAATAAGCTCAGAAGGTAGACTGTAATTCAGTTCTTTTATAGTTGATTGCCTGAGAAGGATCTTATATATATGGCTTATGTAAGAACAAAGAGTGCCTTACTAATACATTTTTTATGCTTATGCAAGAATTTTACTGGTATAACAAGTGCTCTTTTTTGCTTTAGGTTTCCACATGTATGTATCCCTAATTATTTTCAATAGCTGTACTGATGAGCAAGATTGGTATGGCTTAGCCCTGCTACTGCTTTGTTCTAAGTTTTTCATTCAATAAATGTGTTGATTCAGATAATGTGTTGATAGGTATGAGTATAAATCATATATGTGTATCAAATGATACAAGTATTATCTGATTGTATTATCGTAACTTGATTCGTCAAAATCATAATTTTCTTATTTACTCGTGAGTATGAACAGAATCAACCTCTTATGCTCTTATGAAATGAATCGGAGGACACCAATCAAACACTCTTGGCTTAAAACGGCATATAGTTGTAGAGGTGCAAAACAATTACAATTGACTCAAAACACAAAGTCCCCAAATAGGCAGATAATCTACCCTGAATACATTTTTTTCCTCAACAGAAATTAGTTGAGAGAAGAAAAGAAACAATTTTTATTCAAGCCTATTAAGAGGCAAACCCTAGGAATCAATTCTTTCATAAGGAACATGCCTTGCAAATTTCAGCATATCTTCTTATGTCTTGACAACTTGAGGAAGACTCTCCTTGTACTTGACTACAAATTTCTCCAAAAACTTCTTCTCATTTAATCTAAATATATTACCTACAATCGCAGTCCTTGAGAAAAAACCCTCGGAGATCAAAATTTCCAATACTGAATATCTTGGAATAATCCTCTTCCCCATACTATAATTTAGAATTAGCGGATATATAGATATATATGTTGAATCCCATTTCAGCTGTTTCATGAAAAAATGCAATCCTTTCTGTATCTTCTCCTCTGACAACTTCATACAAAGCGGCTGTTTTTTAAACATGGAGAGTATCATTTCCTCGGAAAACCCAAACTCCCTATAAACCGCCAATTTACCTTCCCAACTTGCCTTGCTCAATGTTCCCTTTGCGGAGATTGCACGAGTGAATATCAGGCTCGAAGGGTCAAAACCCATTTGCTTAATCTCATCCACGACACAAATAAACCGCTCTACATTTGCCATGAATGTTGTAGGACGGGTCATCAACAAATTTGAAATGTAGGATTTGGGCACACCAATATTTTGAAGAGTCGCAATATTCGATCCCATTACGTTCTCTATATTGGATCTCCGAAGGATGTATGTGTTACGCTTGAGAAGAGTTAGGACATCTGTGTCCGAGTGAAGGAGGGTCTTAAGGAAATCAACTGAAGGTTTGATTTGATCTTTCAAGGAAGCTTTTAATAGCCGTGGATGAGAAGAGATGAGCTTCACGAAATCGTGGCTAGATAAGCCTAAACTGTTGAAAAACTCAATTTTAGGCTTCAAGTTATTAATGGAATCCAATACAAGTACAGAGGGGCAATTGGAAACAATTTTTGTGATCTGGGTTTTAGTGAACCCATTGCTCTCTAACAAATTAAATACTGAGTTTGGGTTCTCTATGGAGCTCAAACCAACCCTACTATTTCTGGAGATTGAAATGGCCTTTTTTGATGATAACCCACAATATGTTATGAGAAAATCAACAATGGGTGATTGCGAATTTGTGGATTCTGAGATTTTAGAGATAAACCTGAGATGAAACGATGGGACGTTTTGGACCACTTCTCTGTAGTGTTGATTTCTAGCAAAAATATAACCATTTATACGAAATAAACGAAACATTGTGGAAGGAGAAACGAAGAATTATAGACTAACCTCAGCTCCTTGACTAATCAATGAAAATCATCTATGGAAGAATCAACTGAGATGTAAGTGAGAAACCCAAAACCTTCAAATGTAAGAGCATCTCCTAAAGTGCCTCACTTACCTTGGAATCCAAGGTGCCACCCAAGATTTTCCTCATCCAATAGTGCTTCAGTGACTTGGTGATTTTCACCCTCCAAATCCAAAGTTGAGTCTTTGGATTTTAATGTCGCCATTGGGCGCCTAAGTGTTGGCCGCCTGTTTTGTTTTTAAACTGGCGCCAAAGGTTTGGACGCCCAATTATTTTTTTAAACAAAATTCAAATCGGGCGCCTAAAACTTGGGTGCCCAATTTGGACTTGTGAATTAAAATAAAATAGGCGCCTGATAGAGTCTGACTGACTTGGATTTGGTTTTTTTTTTAACCAAGTCAGTCAAACACTTTATGCTCTAAGACCTACTATAGCAGCCTGGAATGGTGCTTAAAATTGAACTTTCCCGTACCACATTGCTAGAGCTCCTTAACTCAAGTTATGCCCTGTTTGTGAGAGGGCATTAAACTTTGAATATACAATTTCAAGGCTCAACTCTCAGGGTTGGATCCTACAAGTCAACTCTGTTGTGATTTATTAAACTTATATACGTGGATTATGGGTTGTGGGTTCGAACCAAGGTTTTGTTTTGGTAAAAGTTGGGCTTGATCCGAGTTGCAACCAGTTGGGTTTGGGCTTGGCTGTGAAGACTGATTCAGTCTTTAACTGTTGCTTGATAGTAGGCCTTATCACCAGAACGTGGACTACAGAAGGAGTCTCAAACTTTTCCTTGATTGTTATTGTTTCCTCTCCGTTTTGGACTCTACGAAGTTCAAGAAAATCTCTTTAAATTGTGGAGAGGGTTAAGCTTCGAATGATCCATCAAACACATAACCATATTTATCTTCCAACTATCTTTTTCTACAACACTATACAGAGTTCTTGTTGTAGATTCTGAAAGCTGCTTCTCCTTTGTGCATCGCAAAGCCGTTTATTATTAGGAATCAGGGTAGAAAATCCCAATCCTTCCCCCAAGAACGATAAACGGAAACGTCAATTGAGAATTTAAATGAAAGACTGAACATAATAATTTACCCGAATGAGGGAAGTGGAAAACCCTTACGGATAAAAAACCACTTCCCGAATAATCCACTATGATGATCAAACAGGTTACAACGATCTTTCCAAGCTTCTCAAGCTTTAATGAAGTCTCTCAAATTCTAGGTCTCTAGAATTAAACTCACACAGAGAAAATATTACTTAAATATTTAAACTAAGTCTCATTTATATACTTATGGAACTAAATACAAGTAGAACGGATCTAGAGGCAAATTCAACGTCTCATAAGGCAAGCCTACGCATAGCACGTTCGAAAAACTTTAATGATAATTGGTCTCCAGCACTAGAAAACAACAATTCGTTCGAACGACATCCAAGCTCGTTCGAACGACTTTAACGAACCAAGTTCCAAAACACGAAAACAGATAATCTTGTTCGAACGACTTCGATTATTTCTGTTCTTCGACAATTCTTCCAATTCGAGTTCACACCCAACAATCTCTCACTTAAAATCGAATCCCGTAACCCATCTTCAGATCTCCAAATGAATTGCTCGAACTATCCGGACCTTCAATCATGAAGACCCACTTACGAAATTTCACAATCTTCAACAAATCTCCCACTTAAAATTTAAAATGTGAGGTTCCCGTAACTCCACCTATCTTCAAAGTAACCATATTTGTAATCGTGTCAAACCGAACTCTTCACGCCAAAAGCTACCGTACCACAAAAACTTTCAAAGCCGCGTTGTACTTATACCTTTGCAATCAATGATACAATTAACCATTGTCATCTCGATACCCAAGAGGCTTCAGTATAACATCATAAAACTATAGTCATTTCCATGTCACTAACGTATTTTGCCATCACAAGTAAACACTACCCTGCAAGCTGAACAAGAAACACTCTATAGCTATGAGCTACAACCGAGTCTTCTTCGAATACATAATATTCATTATCAACGTCTCACAGCTTCCACTTTATGAGGAAACTCTGGTCTCATGTAAATAATGACATACATTAGTAAACAAAATCATCAATGAGTTTAGACATACCTCGATCTACACTCATATCGCATTCCATAGCCAAACAAACATGTGTCTCAAGCCCAAAGTAATGACAAATGGTGTGCTACCAAATAGTACTCCAACCAGTCTTAATTTACTATGTCAATAACAACTTCTGCTTTACGTTCTTCCTGTTGTACTATACCATATGCCAATGATTAGCCAATCCATCGGTTCAACCTTTTTTTGAGATAACCGTTCCCACGACTCTTCAATCTCACCCATGCTAGAACTTATATACGTAACTAACATATCATCCATACTCTAAGAACGAATGATCCATGAGTTATCAAAACTTATAACATCAACAATGGTCTATGTGGTATTTCAAAAAATCCACCAATGATATAAACATATCCAACATCGAGCCCTATCATTTCAGTGTATATCTCGAATACGCATATGAAGCTCTCATGTATGAGCCTCCATAATACAACTTCACCCAGTAACTATGTATCCATGTAGTCGACTTACATATCCATCTTCAATAAGATTAATCATGAAGAATTTTTTATTTCGTATCAAGAATCACTCAATCGAGAAAAACAAAGCCACCACAAAACAACTAGCTTCACAACCGGTGAACAAAAAAAAATCTTGACATAAACACCCATTTCTTCTTTAAAGTACTTTGCCACAAGCTTCACCTTGAACCACTTGAACAAACTTGTTCTCGTTTAACTTGTAAACCAACTTGTGAAGTAAAGAGTTTTACCATTGGTAATAAAATTACATCCTATACCCGATATGACGATTGAGATCCCATCTCATCACAGTCATCCATGACAAGCTCCCACTTTCCCATGACCTCACCTTGTAAAGCCACCTTGTAGTCATCACCAATACCGGCTAGCCACAAACAATGTCGAGCGTAATGATAACGGGCCGCAGGTCTTGAATTATTAGTTCTTCTTTTCATTATAATCGGAGGAGTTTAAGGTTCTCGTTGGACCTTTTCAACCAATGGTTCGAACACTATCTCTGCAGAGATTTTTACATACTCACATGACCCCGATAAACCCACTTTTCTGGTCCACTTATCCATGTCTTTGCAAAAGACATCATAATTGGATATCACATCAATAAGTTGGATAATTTTCCAATTTTTCGCATCACAAGATCGGTCACCAAAATCATCACAAACATATCCAATTAATATACAAAAACTATACATATAATCTAGTAATGATCTACTACTAGAATAGGCAAAAGAAGTATAAATGATTACCTCCTTTTTCGTCCAAGTAATCTCTTCTAATAGTCCAAGATCCAATGCATACCAAGACTCTATATCAAACGCCAAAACTACCGAATCTGCCCAAAACTGCTTTGACAACTCAATAAAACATTTTATACTTCACGCCCTTTCAGTAATATCGCGGACCACACTTTTAGCCATACCAAACTCTTGCAGTATTATTGGGATCTTCTCAAGCCTTTCAATCCCAATAGATACTTTATCTATAATAAACTCATCACAACAAAATTGATCACCATCACTGCTAGACCCAAGACGCTTCAATATTGAACCCGTCTCAATCTCAACTCAAGCTTTCCATCTAGCGAAGACATCAAACAAATCCGTTTCATTCTTTAAGAAATGTACATCAAGCTCTCGTGTAGAATCACCAATAAAAACAATAAAACCATGAAATCCCCCGTTGGAACTAACTCTAGTCGGTTCTCATACATCATCGTATAAGTGGTTCGATCATATATTCCATTTTCTTCTCTTTATAGGAAACCCAACTTTATTTTGCTTCACCAAGACAACGTCTTCACAAAAGAACAAACCTTTCAATTTTAAATTGTCAAGTATTCTCCTCGAGAACAATGTTTTCATCCAAATGCTCACGTGACCAAGTTTTTCATGCCATATTTTAGAGTCCACTATCGAAGTAACAACATCAATAATCTCATCATTAGCGTTACATATCCCTAAAAACGCATATTGTCTTTTGTCCCAACCTAAAATAGTACTAGTAGCATCCTTCATAATCGCAAAAACATCATCGCCGAAGGTAGCCAAAAGACCTAAGTCCGATAGTTGGCTTTAAAACATATTTTTAGCCATACTAGACACATATTGCATCGTGTCCGAACTTAACGAATTTTTATTCGTTAATGCAATCCGAACATCTTCATTATCTACTATGTGATAGCACTAATCATAACTAGACAATTCGGTTTTACCCGGCATAATTTTTAATGGAATATCCAAGTCTAACCTCAACATTTTACAAACACCATAAGACAACTACCATGACTTATCCCGAGTATCAAGAATCACATTACATAGTTTATCCTGAATATTACAAGTCATATCAGCCAAATCATTAGAAATAAGATTGGAGGCAATATCGGAATTTATACCTTCCCCGGAGAAAGTCACCGAAAGTCTCTTTACAAATCTTCTCTTCTTTGTTGATCTACAATCTTCCTTCTTATGACCAATTTTACCGTAATTCCAACAAATATCTTGTTGATTGCAATTCCATGCCTCTATGCGCTTTTTACTTCTATTCTCAATATGTGAAACTCACTTTCCTTTAACTTCAACATCTGAGTAATCACCTGTAACACCCCGACTGAGCGGGTATTGGAAAGGCGCCTAACCCATTAGCGGTGATGGTAGCACCAATGGTTTAGTCCCACATCGCTTAAGATCCTGCCAGGTGTATGGTCCTTAAGTTAAGATTTTACTCTACATTTCACCGAGGCCTTTTCTTAGGAACAAAAGTCTCATACTGTTGAAGATCCGCAGTGGTTAAGTGGGAACAATATCGGTGCGCGTAGAGTGGGGTCGTGACAAAATGGTATTAGAGCCGGGACGACTCGATCTTAAAGGTGGGGGACTGTAACACCCCGGTTGAGCGGGTATTGAAAAGGCGTCTAGCCCATTAGTGGTGATGGTAACACTAATGGTTTAGTCCCACGTCGCTTAAGATCCTGCCAGGTGTATGGTCATTAAGTTAAGATTTCACTCTACATTTCACCGAGGCCTTTTCTTAGGAATAAAAATCCTACACTGTTGGATATCCGCAGTGGTTAAGTGGAAATAATATCGATGCGCGTAGAGTGGGGTCGTGACATCACCCGATATTAACAACGAAGATCCAAAAGGTATTACGCGAGAATCATCACCAAAGACTTCTATTACATCGCTGAAAGTAACCTGCTTACGAGAATTTAAAATACTTGTAACACACTTATGAGAATTTAAATCACTCGAAGTTGATTCAAACATCTTTGATAGTTTGTCCATCATCTCTAACACGGTATTTACTTTAGGCAATTTAGAAGAAATAGAACTTGAGAGTGTTGAACCAACTTTACTAAACATATCTTGATCTAAAAGCTCCCACTCCAAATGATCCACATCGGCTGGCTTCGTCGAAATCCCTCCTAGAAGAAAAACACAATATAGAAAATCCTCTACTTGCATCTTTAAAATCCAAAAGTTCAATCCATTAAATTCATCAATTTCTAATTTTACCATATCGGCCATCGCTCTTCACCACGCAAGCCCTGTAATACTTGCTCTGACACCAGTTATTAGTAATCAGGGTAGCAAATCTCAATCCCTCGCCGAAGAACGATAAACATAAATGCCAATTGAGAATTTAAACGAAAGATTAAACATAATAATTTAGCCAGAGGAGGGGAGTGAAAAACCCTTACGGATAAAAAACCACTCCCCGAACAATCCACTATGATGATCAAACAGGTTGCAACGATCTTTCCAAGCTTCTCAAACTTTAATGGAGTCTCTCAAATTTTATGTCTCTAGAATTAAACTCACACAGAGAAAAGATTACTTAAACAAATTAACTAAGTCCCCTTTATATACTTAGGGAACTAAATACAAGTAGAACATATCTCGAGGCAAACTCAACGTTCTAGAAGGCAAACCTACACATAGCTCCTTCGAACGACTTTAACGATAATTGGTCTCCAACCCTAGAAAATAATAACTCGTTCGAACGACTTTAACGAACCAAGTTCCAAAATTGCGAAAACAGATAATCTCGTTCGAACGACTTAGAAGCTCGACTTCCATTTTCGTTCGAACGACTTCGACTATTTATGTTCTTCGACAATTCTTCCAATTTGAGTTCACACCCAACACTTATCCGTTGTATTCTGGAAGAGTACCTGCCATAACCATAGCACGATCACTTATCAGTGAATTACTGGGGCAAAATCTTTTACCGACATCGTCTCCCTTTAACGAGCCTCGAATTCGATAAATTCTTTCTAAATTACTTTTATTCCCTATCGATTAATCTTACTGTTTACTGCATATTTTCATAACAAACTATATTAACTGAGACAATGATGTCTTCAACTCCTATTTTGGATCCTCTTGTGGCACAAACCAAAGGTTGTGCAAAAGATGATCACAAGAAATATGGCAGATGAAAGGGCGGAATGGAGATAGTTATTGAAAAGAGGAAGATAACATGCAAAGCATGTAGAGTCTTTGGCAGCCACGACAAACGCATTTGCCCACAATTTTAAATTATTGTTTCAAAAAGCATAAACTGGTGAGTACTTCCCAACACCTTCTATGATAACATAGGGCCCGATAACATATGCTGAATATTAATAATTTATTTATCTCATTACATATGTAGGGGCTGCCAATGATGTTGGACTCGAGAAACAGTCGAAAGACCATGGTGTAGGGAGTTGCTAAACAACTTCATATAATTGCAGATTTCATACATAATTGGGATGGTTTTGTTGTACTTAATATTTCATTTTTAGCAACATTAAATAGATTATAACTTCGGGATGATGGAGGGATTGCCTCTTGAAAACTGATATTGATACAATGTTGGTTTGTCCTGCTTCATTATTTGTAGGGGTGAACACCTAAACCCGAGAACCCAAACCGGGCCGACCCGAACCGGCCGGTTCGGTCTGGGTTATGAATATGTCGGTTTGGTTTCGGGTTCGAATATTAAAACCCGGTTATACTCAGATCGGTATCGGTTCTTGGGTTCGGGTAACTGACCAAACCCGAACCGGACCGACTTTATATAAATATCCTCCCCTCTCTCATACCCTAGCCGACAACCTCTTTAGATCCAAAATCTCCTCCCCTCTCTCTCTCTCTCTAGAAATCTCCCTCATCAACAACAAAGATCCAAAATCTTCTACTTGGGTTTCAAATCTTTCTAGAAATCTCCCTCATCATCAAAGGCTCAAAGCTTTCTTTTTCTATGTCAGAAATCTCTCTAGAAATCTCCCTCATCCAAAATCTTTTTCTATGGGATTAAACTCTTATACTTGGATCTTTGTCTCATCTTTCGTCTCTTCCTTTTCAATCTCCTTATACGCTTCTTTTCCACTGTTACACATCAGAAACACTCAATCATAACCAAAATCGAAGAAAAAAAAATACCTAATTGGTTGGAGGAGAATGAGAGACTCACCTTAGCTCTCATGTTGTGTTGCGATGGATTCGAAGTTCGTCTTTGTGCTGTGAAACCCTAATTGGTCCTCTGTGATCTCTGCATTTTTTACTATGGGCTTGGGCTGATTTTTACCATGGTTTCTCTGCTATGGGCTGATTTTTACAATGTATATGGGCTGATTTTTACAAAGTATATGGGCCGATTTTTACAATGTATATTGGCTTGGGCTAATTTTTACAAGGAATCTACTATGAAATGAACCTTGTCACATAACAATCCATGGGAGGATTTAGTACTCATACAAATCATGAAGGAATTGCAATTCCAATAAACACTTCAACGAGGACCAAAATTCCTCTCAATCCAAAACAAATCGTAAATCTAGAAAGAGATAGCAAGAGCAAAAAAAAAAAAAAACCCGAGTTCAGAACCCGGCCCGACCCAATGATTTAGGTTCGGGATCTGTACTTAGTCGGTTCGGGTTTGGGTGTAGAAGTTTGTAACCCGACCAGCCCGGGTCGGATCAAGTTTAGGGCTTAATCCGGGCCGATCCGACCGGTGAACAACCCTAATTATTTGTCTATAATGTTGAGTATATATGTTGAGTACGCATATTGTTGTGGCCTGGTACAGATGGGTCCTATATATATTGTCGACTGACACTTGCATCGAGAATATAATGAGTAAACTTTTGTCGATTACGTAATGATCGGCAATTATAAATGTCGACTATTACATGTAATCGCCAATTATCAATGTCACTGTTACTTGAACTAGACAATTGCAAATGTAACGACAATGCCACTCTCTTAATAAAACTCCATCAGCTTCACCATTGCAATCTGATAAAAACATAACATTCTTAATACAAAAGTTACATAGTTTGGTTACCATTTGGGAGAAACTCGCCAAGACAGTATCATTGTCCAATAAGCATGTGATGAATGATGAGGTTCCACGATCATTGATCAAGCATTCGTTTTTAGGCGTTTAAACATATTTTGTGATCGCAGCTCGACTATTGCTGGAGATGGCTTAACAAATCTGTCATTTGCCCGAGTATTCTAACGTCTTTTATTTCTAACATCTGTGACTAATTCCCGCGTTGGAGAAGAACAAGAGAGGGAGAGAGAGAGAGAGAGAGCAACGTCACTCAACTTTGGTAGAGACGAAGATGAATCGCTACGCGTGACTTCGGCGCTCTGGAGAGGTATACTTTCGTTTTTGTGTTGTTGTTTATTAGTTTTTATTTTTTTCTCGTTTGGTGATGTTGATTGTTGTTTTATAGTTGATGTGTAGTGCAATTGTTGATGAAAATCTGTTTAGGTTAGAGTTAGAGTTAGGGTTAGTGTAAAATCAGGATTTGTAGTTTTTCTAAGTCGATTATTGACCATGATGCTTTATAACCATATCTGTCTTTAGATTATATACAATTTTTCTTCAAGGATTTTGAGATGTTGTTCTCAATTTTATGATACCGTGTATTGGCATGCAATCTTCAAAAATGTTATACTTAATACTCCATTGAATTTGAGTATGTTGAAGGGCGGTATTTGACACCAAAAGTCATCGTTGAAGAAAAATATTTGGAGCCCCATCTACTTGATTCTTAAAATGGGAGCGAAAACGACCCTTTAGCCCTTGGCCCGGCTCAACCCTTGCAAATTAGGGATTGCCCTTTAGAGCCCTACTTTGAATATCTAAGGGTTGGGCTGACTCGTCCCTTGCAACGGGTAGGGTCTAATGTTTGCAACCCTTAGCCCAACCCTTTAACGCTTACTCTAGCCCTCATTAAACACGCCCACACTAAACCCTGCAATACTGTAGATAATATACCCCTCTCATGCTTTTCATTATATATAATTAACTGATTAATGTTTATGTCAAAAGATATGAATAATATTCTATAATATTAATCTGATGATGCCTATTTTGTATTTTTATTTTTATTTTTATTATAATCATTAAAGTCGGCCCGACCTGGCTCGACCATAAGCCTAGCCCTAGGGCTGGCAATGGGTTGGGTTTGGGACGGGTGCAGTAATACCATCCCCATACCCGCCAAATTACCCTACCCCCAAACTCGCCCCAATACCGTTTAACTCAAATGGGGAATACCCAAACCCGCCCCATCAAAATTTGCCTATACCAAACCCCTCCCCAACACTCGCTTAACACCCATTTATCCTAAGTGGGGATCCCCAAGCCCGCCTTGCAGACCCGCCCTATTTATGAACTTTGAAACTTTAAGATGAAAGCCATCGATTTGGGTCGAAAACCATTGATTTGATATAATTCTTCTTAAGTTTAAAAATATATATAGAGAGAGAAACGAGCTGAGGATTAGAGGATGAAAGTCAGAATGAGGAGGAAGTAAAAGTAGCATGTCTTCAATAGAATTAGGTTTAAGGGTATTAAGGTTATAACCTATATAACTGAGTCGGGTGACGGGCCCCCATTTATTTGAGCCTAAAACCAGACCCGCCCTAATATATAGTCATACCAAACCCGCCTCATTAAGGGCGGGGCGGGGTAGGTTAAATTGCCAGCCCTAGGCTAGCCCTTAGCCCGGCCCTGAGCCCTTACACTAGGGTTAATGGGTGGGTAAGGGTTGATATTGTAGTCTAAGAGCAGGGCCGGCCCAACCCTTAACACAACTGAGGGTCGGGTTCGCCCACCCCTAAGTTCATAAGGGCTTTATCTCTCTAAGGCCGGGTTGACCCTAGCCCGGCCCATTTCACACCCCTAAACCGGGCTAATCTAATGAACCCCCCCCCCCCCCCCAGTATTTTACTTTTTCTATGAAGGTATTTTACCAAAAAGAGGTAGGTAGGAAGGTTGTATAATCAAAATCCTTATGATCAAATGTATTTCATGTGTCCCTCCTGAAATTGTTTCTCATTGTCTGTGTTTACTTTTTTTCCCCTTATGATAATTTTTTTTAAGCTTGTATGATCGATTTGCATTTTCTTGAATATTTGACTGAGAAAGAACTCATTTATATTCTACTGATGTCACTATGAGCTTTATTAAGGATGCCTAAAAAATTATTGCTTATTTGAAAAGTCATGTTTCGTACGACACCCTTCATCATTGTTTCTAAACTGCTGAGTTTGGTTTTGTAAGTTGTATTCTTTAGTTTCATTTTGGTATCCTTCTTTTAATGAAAGCCAAAGAAAAGACGTACAACATGATGCAAGATTTTAAACGAAGGGCTTTGATTTTATATTTAGTTACTTATCAAAAAATATTGTTTCTAAACTGGTACAAAGGGAGGACTAGACAACCAGTGGGTTTCTTAGATATTAGAGCAAGAAGGAGGAGACAATCTTGGTGAGCGCCTCTTATTGTGTTCCTGGTTGTGGACAATAATAGGTTTACATGTTTAAATGAAAAAGAAATGAACAAAGTTAAAAGAAGTTCGTACCATTATAACGGTGAATGTATTGAATAAAGAGCAGTAATCTCTAGAAATAAACATATGGTTATTATGAGTGACTCCTATACAGTCTCGGATTATTATTATTATTTGTTATCCATCAGTTTTTTGAAATTATGTAACTTCGGTTGGAAATTGCTTGGTACTAATGCAAAAAGTTTCTTTACTCGTTCGAATAAACTCTCCTTTATACCCTTCCCATTTGAAATTCCTCGGTACTAGCGCATTAGACAATTAATCCGACAACAACGCGAAAATTGCAAAATTCATAAAAGAAATCCCCGAGAGAAGCCATAAGTCGCTCCAGTCAACTCATACCGTTGTTTTTGTGATCCGGTCCTGCATCCTCTCTCCCAAGGACATAACTACCAACAAAATACAAGCATACCTTGTACATTTCCCCTACTGCTTTCTTTTCATACTATTCCTGTATCCCAAGAGGTAGCCTACTTCACATGACTTCTAACAAGAGTTGAAAAATCTGAGGAGCTACGAGAATCCCTAAATTCATCACTCATATTTCAAGCATATGCCCTCATATAACCAATATGTTGTATTATAGAGAATCGATACCATCTCAACGCTCATGCAATAACTCAAAAAAATACCATTATTTTCAAGGCAAACAATCAAGGTCCTTGCTTGCAACAATGTTAAAGAGTGTAGAAACTACGAGAACGTAGTCACAGAAAGTCAGATGTCAGATGTTCGGGAAGCTTGAGGAAAACCTTTCCTTGATCTCTAGTTGCTTCACTTATTCTACCAGAGACCAAAGATATGTTTTTCTCAGACTTTTTGGACATTTGGCTTTCTGGGGTTAAATTCTTGTAGTTTCTACACTTTCCAACCTTGTCATAAGCAAGGGAGCTCGATTGTTTGCCTTGAAAATGAGGATAAGTTCTTGTGTGACCGTTTGGGTGGTGTAGATTTTCTATAATATAACATATTAGCCATATGTAGGACATATGTTCGAAATGAGTAATGAATTTAGGGATTCTGGTAGGTCCTCAGATTTTTTAACCCATGTTAGTAGTTACGTGTAGTGGGTTACCTTTTGGGATAGATGAATAGTATGAGAAGAAAGTAGTAGAGGAAATGTACAAGGTATGCTTGTACTTTAGGGGAATACAAATATATTCCTCTTGTTGGTAGTTATTTCCTGTAGAGAGGATTCAAGACCAGATCACCACAACCACGGTATGAGTTGACTGGAACGACTCATGGCTTCTCTCGGGGATCTCTTTTATGAATTTTGTACTTTTCCTGTGTTGTTGCCGGATTGGTAGTCCAGTGGCGCTAGTACCAATCAATTTATTTAATCTATTGTATCCATCAGTTAATTCTGAAACTTCCGTTGGATTTTTTTTGATCATATTTCTTTTGGAGAAATTCAGTTTCTCTCACTTCTAGCGCACGTGTTCTCAATCCAATTCATACACTTTTTTGTTATCTCAATTAAATAACCCTATTAAAGAAATTGCTATGTTATTTATCTAGATTCATTGCATAATTATTTAATGTTAATCGAAAAACCGGGTTTTTGGTTATCATATCTCCGAACATCATGTCATTCTCCCAGGCTTAAAGAACAATGTCGAGCATCATAGTTCATCCTCCCAGGTTTAGAGAATGGCATAGTTATTCTATCTTTTCTTGTTCCTACAGTGGATTGTTTGGTTCTTTGCATAGGTTATATCATTGATATGTTTATGGTTCCAAACACAAAACAAAAGAAACGCCATATATCACACAAAATTTGATGGAGAAACCCCATAACCATCTATGGGTCCCACTTCATCATTGTAACCCCTCTCAAGAGCTGTATCCATAAATCTGATCCAGATGTCGAGCTGGTGCCTTGATGTAGCAAAAGTCGAGAATAAGAGAAATTTAACGATAATCGTATTTTTGTTTTTGAAGCCAAAACCCCACAATCCTCCTCGTTTTCCCACCTTGCAGCCTTTCACGAATGTATTGTTTTTGCAGCCTTTCACGAATGTATTGTTTTTGCAGCAAATACAGAAATTAAAGTACTTGCCGGTCAGTATTCTTTCCATACGAAGAATAATCCCAAAACCTATTTTTTTTTGCTTATCTGGATATTTTTATCACAGGACACAGCGAACGAGGCATTTCTAGGATGCCTCTCCGTACCCTGCATATATAGCATGTTATTTTTGTGGATTATCCCCTCCGTTAGTCTTTATTGTTCAGCAGTTCATGTCACTAAAAGATTAGCCGTTGTTTTGGTACTCTACTCTGAGCTACTCTCTTAGATACTTCTCCACTGCTAGATACAGAGTGAGAAACTCTAAAATTTCACCAGGGACCTTTTTTTTAAGGTAATGTGTGGGTATATAATGTTAGTTTCGACATTTCAAGTTGATTTCCAGTGGGACAGATTGATTTCAATCACTACATGGCTGTTTCATCGAACCTTCTCCCTGCCCTGCCCTAAATCTCAGCTGGTCGTTAGGTTGTTGAGGGTGTAGGGAGACTTATTATCTTTCTCTGGCACCAATTCATGATGCACTTGTTTCATGAGAGATGGTGTAAGTTCAATTGTTTTTTGTTATTGGGTGAGTGTTATGAATTCCACTTGAGTGTTAAGTGAGGTTGTTATTTCTTTTGGATATTTTTGAACTATAATCTTAAGCTTCATCAAAGGACGGACTCACGGCTTTTAGTTTTGGGCTGTAATATATAGTACAGGTTCCTTGGTTTTCAAAGACTGAGAGATTCTTTTTTCTCTTCAAGGTATCCTTTACAACAAGCAATCTTTTCGTTACAGTATGATAAACTTTCGTAATGTGGGATTTACTTCATTTGAGATGGAAGGCATTGTAGTCTGGATACCGATGGTTCTCAATTGAGCAGAAGTAGAATGGATATTCTACCTTCAGGCACTTGGTGGAGATACAGACACTTTGATATAATCAAGGTCTTTGGGATCATACTAAATCGAGCAGGTTTGTTTATCATTTTTGAAAAAAACTATGCTTAAGGATGAGGGACAAAGTTGATGTTCCCATCAGGAAGGCAACTGTCAAGGATAGGAAAAATTCTTCAAGTTTCTAAAGGCCGAAATTGCTTAAAGATTGGTTCATATGAATGAGCTTGGGACACATTTTAGCATAGTTGGAGAAGATTTGGTGATAATGCAGCTGGTACATCAGTTAATCACCTTTCAAGAAACAACTTCAGAGGCTGGGAAGTTCTATTGAAGGTCGAGGTTAAAAGCGTAAAGCGCTTAGGCATTGAGAGCTGCTATATGCACAAAAAGATACCATTTAAAATAGATAGAAACAAGAAAGCATCTTTGAGCTTTGGAGTAGAGTAATCATTTATAGAACACAATAAGAGATTTTCGAACGGGGAAGAAACGTTAGATTGGATAGGAAGTTTCTTTTTGACGAGTTTAAACCTGTTCTTGCAGGTGTTGGGAAGAAATTCAAGATTTTTGAAGGTAGTAGATTGCGAAAGGCTGTTGGAAGTGGCTCCAGAGACGCAAATTTATGGAAACCTCATGAATGCTTAAATTAAGGTCGACAAAAGATAAACCTATATTCCGTATAGTTTTTCTATTGAAGACCTTCAATAGACTTGCCTCAAACACATTAATATTGAATTAGAGACTGCTGGCGTTCTTATTTAGATCATGCGCTCAAAGCTTTAAATTTATCATTCAATTATGATCAGCCAATTTCCCAGGAATCACATAACAATCAAGGAGGCATAACTATAAAATTAATTCTTAGAAAGGTTGAGACCATGGGAAGGCAAAAAAGTAGTAAGATGAGATGAGGAAAAGGATGTCATCTTACTCGAGGCGAAGTAGAAACTTTAACATAGGGAAGGCTGTAAGAAAAATAGTTGCAGGTTCATTCACATTGACCTATGCAGGGATTTTAATATATTTGAGGGACCCGATAGCTGTGCATGGAAGGGAAATGAAGGACGTGTTAGGTGTGCGCAAAACAGAAGATGTTACTTTTGGGGCAAAAGAAAGTCTTCAAATCCTAATTCCAATGTTCAGATCAGTAATACTGGTCCCAATCCAGCCCATATCTTTGGTCTCAACTCAACTTATTGTATCAATGTGGCCAAGACATGTATTGACACTAGCAAGGTGATGGAGTTGCCCAAATTTTAAGTTACATAGCAGTTCAGGCACACACTCTGTAATTAAAGACTAAAGAGCATGCACTATCATTAGACGATTATTTTGTGGCTTTTGTACAATATGCAACCTCGAAATAAGTATGCCAACGTGATAGGCTAAATAATCGAAGACATAGAGGCCAAGAGAGAGTAGGTGTAAATATTGAGATTGAAGTGGCAAGGTTGAGTAGGAAAGAAACTTTAGCAATTATTATAGGACAAGGGAGCAGATCTCAAGTTTCGAACTCAGATTCAGATTATGAAGGGGATAGTGAGGATAAAACAACCTTCACTTGTGGGATCTTATTGAAGTCAAGTCAGGTATACCTATTACCTTAACTTCAAACTATAATTCTGACGCTAAAATTGTTTTACTTCTTAGAGTACGTGGAGAAGAACTGACTCATTTTTATTCAAGAGAGGGGTGGGATTGTCTCCATTCCTTTCTAGCAGCCCAGCTTGTCACCTTTTATTGCTTCTGAGATTAATCTACACCCCTGATGAGTTTTCCACTGCCCCCCTCAGCGTAGTCGATCGAACTATACATCTTGCATCGGCTGACCGTACACTATTGGGTACTACACATGAGATATGCTCTTTGTAGCGCCCCGCTTTTTTTTTTTTTTTTTCTTTCTTCTTAAAATAACTTGTTCTAGAGCTGTTGTAGTTTAGTAAGTTACTTGTGGAAGTATGCTATCATAACTTTTTCTCCAAATCATTTTTAGAACCCATTCAAACACCACCGTATTTCTTCCTGATTCTTCTCCATCTCTCTCTCTATCTCCTCCATCAACCCATAGCTTTAGAGACTCTGGTTTGTGAGTAGTATTACCCTTAACTTTAAGTTCTCTATCATGCCCGTTTTTGGAGTGGGTTGGGTTGATTTTGTCGAGCATTGCAAGTCGTTCTTCGCTTCTCGATTTGTATCAAATCCCTAATCAGGCAAGTACCATTATTGCTCGTCGTTGTTCTTGATTGAAATTGTGTATTAATTATAGTTAATATGTCATGTTTAGTAGATTATTAGTTCATATATATTTACTGTTTGCTCGTCGTAATTGTTCCGTGACTATATTACTGTGGAATTTCAGAGCTTGATATACAATCCTTTTTGGAACCCATTATAGTAGTTAGGTTAGATTTAACTTGAGCATATCAGTAAACCCAATTTAGTGAAGAGTTGCTCCTGTGGGTATTTATATGTGGGTAATTATTTAAAGTACTATAACAGTTCTTTTACACACACAGTCGATGGGTTTAGTAATATATATATAAGGTGTATATATACTAAAAAAAAACAGATTTGTATAACATGTTTCATAATGCTTATATGTTTAAAAATGCATATTGTATATTATAGATACAGAATGTATATATGCTTATAGTAGGGCAGCCTTTGTATATATATATATATATATATATATATACATGTATATATATATATATATAGCTTAGGGCAGACCTTGGTTAAATGTATACTTATAATATATATGAGTAGTATATAAGAAAATTTGTAATGATATTAATTATATCCATATCAATAGCGTAGGTAATAGTAATTGGTACCTCGTGTTCAACCCTTTAAACTATAGATGGATAAGTTGGACTTTGATGTTAAATCAAGGGGGTACTAGCATAAGCCTATTTAAAATCATCGACTGAGACTCTACTATTATATTTGTGAGGGTAAAAAGGTCATTAAGCTTAAGATCGCCAATCATATGATATAGTCTCATTGCCTATAGAGCAAGGACAAATAGGTCATTTTGATTGAGTGTCGGTCTCTTAAATCATTCATGCATAGGATAACTTAGAGTTAATGTACACAGTAGGGCTATGCTGTTACGGTCCTTGGGTTCGAGTCCCTAAACCAAATATGAGGTAACTGTTTATCAGTTTTCCCGGGTTGCAAGTCCCAAAATTCTTTCCCTGTTACTTCTCGGCTGCATGCTACGCGAGCATCTCGTGGGCTTAGATCCCTGAAAGTGAAAATAAAACAGGCTTTAGACCTGTAGGTTGAAAATCCTTGACCACCTTGATCCGGTGATTTACCCGCTAATTCCTGGCTCACTAAAAAGGAATCCACCAATCCCTGGCTCGCCAATAAGGGATACACTTCTGTTGAGGACAGAAGGGTGCGAGAGTGTGGTCCCACTGAATTAAAAGTGACCCTGTGTACGTCGTCTGTTAGTTATCTCCCACACCTAATAATACTTTATAACTATTTTATAATACTAGTTGGCGCCGACGCTTAAAAACAACCTTAATAATTGAACCTCATTTCCTCAATGCATTGCATCATTTATATATAATTACAGGATATTATATCACATTAGTCCTTTTGTATAATAGATCAGTCTGTCATGTTCAGTGACCGGTAATAATTGTGCTTGCTTGACGCCCAGTGCGCTATATTTTTTTCAGGAGGTCGAGCACGGTAGGATTTTGCTTAGTAAGGCTTGGTTATTCAGTTTCAGGATTCTTTGGAGTTCTTTGGATCGCTGAGCTGTCGTAGGGTATTTATAATAATTATTTCATATTTCATCGTCTTAGTCTAATTCTCGTATGTAGAGTTAGTAGAGAATTTTATTCATTTTAATATAATTGAGTTATTTTCCGCTGCGTTTCTTTGGTAAGTAGTGTAGTTAATTTCGTTAGAAATAATACATCTGTGGGGCTTCATCCGTAGGATGCCCGACTTGTTAGGCCTTAGGATTTGCTTAATGATTTTTATCAGAAGGCGAATTTTGGGGCGTGACACTCTTCACTATAACTCTTGGGGTAACACTTGATAGGACTGTAAGGAGACTATTGCTAATTATTGCACGAATCTTACTAATAGGTGGTCAATATGGTTTAAAGGAGACCAGAATAGATGATCTGGATGATGGGAGTGATAAACATATGGGTTAGGTAGTAAAGGTACATTGAGGGTGAACAGGGTAATCTGTCAATGCCAAATAATATTCTAGTATAAGTAGCTGATATGCCATTATCCTTTGGTATCAGATAGGTGTGACTCACGACAAACTGGTTTATTTGAATGAGAGTTTGAATAAATGTACTGGATGATGGGGAGAGATAATCACACGTGGAGATATATGTACATGTAAAGGACATAGGCACACATACCCGTGTCAATGTTACATAGCTCATAACTCACATGAGAAGATAGCGGATACTGGAGGAGCTAGCCCTGTTGGGGTGTATCTGCCTGATCTTGATCAGGGACATGGGGTTGATAATAAAGGGGAATGAGAACAGAGAAGTTTTTTTGTTGTTTGGTCTCCAAGAGGATTTTCTTATATAAATGTTTAGGAAAAAGTTCCATGGGAAGTCAAGTTCTCTGTGGTAGGATGCTCTATTCTTAGGTCTGTGGAACTCATAGGGGAGGTCTCTTTAAATATTTGTTGAAGATGCAAAGAAAGGAGATCTGAGAACCTCTTTTTAGAGTTGCGCATTTAGACCCGTTACATAGTTATGGTGAAATGAATCTTAGAGGTAGAATCTTAAGCCACGCTATCAATGCAGATAACATTTGACCATGGAACAAGTAAGGCTATGACGAGCAAGGCTGAAAAGTGTTCAATGAGCACAAACCTCATATTGTCATAAATCAAGAAACCAAGTTACAGTATTTCATATATTGTTGAATATCACCCTATCCCGACGCAAAGAAGAGTCCTTTTGCCCTTTAACTTGATCCTGGAATCTTGCGACCATTACCCACATACTTCGGAATTTAAAACCTAATACGTGTATGATTCCTTCCAACACTTAAATGACAAAGGAGATTGTTAGAAATATGTTCTTCTCAAATGAGAATAATAAAATGTTGTGGTAGACATCTTGGCGAATGATCAGCCTAATAACTGTGATTGATAATTTTCATGTATGATATTTTAAGTGACATTTTATAACCTAAAGTAATAAGTTTATATATTTTACCATGAGATAGTACCATGTATCGGTCTGAAGTTGTTCCCTATCGCTTGTTCATTTTTTCTTTCTTTTGTCCACTTATGACATTTCTTTTTTGCCTGTTTGATCAATATATATTTCTCGCAAAGTTCAAATGTGAATAACCGAATAACTTATATCATCATCAGACCTTATGAATAGTTTTTGAGATGCTTAAAGAAATGTAGCCTCTTTTTGTTTTGTGGGCAGAATTGTAGCCTCTTTATATTACCAATTTTCTTACTACTCTCTTCATCGTAGCAGGGTCCTCTTTAAAGCAATGAAGAGACACCTGCAACCACACTGTAAGTTACCTCAATTACCATTACTGCTTTAAATTTTGTGTTATTTTTGCTCTTAAATTAAAGACAGACATTTCTTTTTTAGATCCTTTTTGTGAACTGTTAGATTTGTTTTGTAAGATGCAATTCTGGTATACTTTTTTTTTTTGTTATTGTTCTTATAATCAAAGGCACATGAAAAACAAACCCGAGGAAATGTGATTTAGAACTTGACATGGTGCGTTGTTACACTAGGAAGGAGAAAGGTTTGGAACTAGATAAGTAGAGAGACAAACATCGACTTTGCCCAACACCTATTACTGACTTTCTGGTTGGGGTTAATAATAAGCTCTAATTTAAGGAAAAAAGGGGATCAAATTTCAAAAAGGAAAAGTTGAAATGGGGTTATAAGGGTGTATGTGCTGAATGAATTGAAATGATTTGAGCTAATCAGGTGATGCTTATTTTGAATCTTAAGCCGTCTTAGAGTACTTTGTCATTTTTTTTTTCCCATATAAATTTATTAGCTGAACTTATCAATTTCTGGGATTTGTCACTACCAATACAATAAATAGGAGGAGTTCCATTTTATGCTAGAAGTCTTCCCAGTTTGGTGTACTGGAATTATGACATACCATGCATTCTTAAGCATCGTTGCAGATTCATTACTTCCACCAAAGACCGAGGAACAAATTAACTTAGAGAGGTCTGATAAGTGATAAGTGGTTGGCTCTAGAAAGCTCCGATATATTGTATGCCACCAGGGGCGAATCAAGGAGAGGGCTATCTCGGGCTGTAGCCCGGGGTAACCTTGCTCCAAAATAATAATACTAGTAAGCTAGTAAGATCTCGGGTTTTGCTCTTAAAACATGTTAAAAATAAGTATTTTCTTTGTTAAAATTAATCAGTTTATGCATCAGCTCCGCTGACAGTTACTTTTTTTCAGCACCTCAAGGACAAGGGTTCAAATCTCACCTCCAACATTGATTAACTTGTATTATTGTTAACCTTAATACTTCTTTTTTTTGGCTAGGTAGAATACTGATTATAGTGACAAATGCCCACTAAAACCCCCCCAAAAATATTCGTATACCCTCTTATATTGATATTATTTATAATTTTCTATTATATTTATTTTTGTAGGCTAGGGTACTAAGTATACCACCAAAAAAATTCTTCAGGGGCTCTGCCCCCGAACCCCCAAAAATACATTAACTCCCCCCCCCAAAATTTCAGCCTTAGATCTGCCCCTGTATGCCACAGCTACACATTTGTTATGGGCATTACTCTCTGGATGTGAGAGTGTGTCGTTTTACAGGAGACAACAGGCATTTACACTTAAAATGGGTCTGTTATTGTTATTGTCATGCACATGCGCCGGAGTTCTGTCAACAATGGACGATATTCATCTGGTGATAGCAGTTGCAGAGAATAGAACACTTTTAGGAGTGATGTTTTGGATGCTGCTAATGCCTCAAATTTGCGTACTAACTATTGCCGTGAAATGCACCTGTATCCGTTTTGGGCTTAAAGAGTGGTATAATAACAAGGTACCTTGACAATTTTTTCAAAGCCATGGCCATGAGATTTAGTTGGGACCTTTTCAGACATTGTTTTTGTGGAACAAGGATCCTGTTCAGGCCGGGAGTCAGATTTTAGGCGGATTCTATTGCCAATGAATGAAGGGGTTTGCATAATCACCATGGAAAAGGCGTTTGACTATGTAAGTTGGGAGTTCTCTAAATTTATGCTTCATAAAATAAGTTCCTGCCTATGTTTAAATGTTGGTTAGTTTTATGTACGTCATAGTCTTCATCGATTTTAGGGAAATGTTTCGAACTGTTCTTTTGTTCTTTCAAATTCTCGAGGCCTTTACTTTTCAAATCCTATGGAATACGCGTGGCTAAGAGAGCTAATATTTTGGGTGTGAAGAGCTAATAAATTTTGAGCTTGCAGAGGTGTTTGTGTGAGGGCTTGAGTGTTCCCCTCGACTTACTTATGCACTCCATAGGTGCATCTCGTAGGGCTAAGGCCTTTTGGAAAAGCCGATCATTGCCGAGAGGAGGGCATTATGTCCTCAGTAACAGTTTTTTCGCCACTATACGGATTTATTTTGTTTCTATATTCTCAGTTTCGGCGATTGTGGAGAAAGTGATACTTGTGAGTAGCTTCCTGTAGTACGATAAATATGTCAGTTTAAATGCCTCTTGGTGAAGTGGGAGATGGTGTGCCGTCCTAATATTAGAGGAGAATTAAAGGAGGATTGGGTGTAAGATCATATAGGGGTGCGGACACAGCGCTTAAGGAGAAGTGAATTTGGAGATTTGGAGAAGAGAAGATATGCATTGAGGCAAAGTATTAGGAGGGAAGAGGAGGATGGGAGAATGGAGGTTAGAATGACTTGTGGTTGCAGCGTTTTCAAAGGTAATATAGAAGTTAGGAATGCCTTTAGACTGGAAAGACGTTTGATTGTGGGAGAGTAGGTTGAATGGGATTCTAAGGACGTTTGGTGTGACAACTAATTACTTGTCGAGGGTTTCCATAGGATGTATACTTTTTCTAGGCATAACTCTAGACCTGTTGGACTTCTATCTTTTCATAATAACAACTAGTGGAATTCGGATTATAATACCAGGAGGCATCTCGATGATGGTGAGTGGTGACATGGTTTTGGTTTCCTATTTGATTGGGAGATTGAAGTCCGTCTACTCTTCTAATAGAGGCAACAGGAAAATGGATTGGTAATGAGAAGAACATTTTCATGGTAATTTTTTTAGTTTTCATGTAGATCTTACCGGTCCAAACCGTGTTTCTTACCACCTCGTCACAATTAATCCTCTAAAGTTCCCTCTAAAATCCTTTTTCATGTGGTTGGCTGACCTTGGCATTTTTGAGTTGTTGATAATCTAATTACTGGAAGCTGAACCTTGGTAAATGTATGCTAAATGGTGTTTAGTGGTTCTTCTTCAGCTTCCCATCTTCTTTGCTGTTTGTCAATACCAAATTTGCCACTAAAGATGTTTGCCTTTAAGAGATGGTTTCCCTAGCTTTATGGGGATTTATCGAACTACTTCAGTCATGTTTCTTACAACACCCTTCATCATTGCAGGATCTCTTGATGAATCGGTTGGGTAATGTTGAATGTTCAACCTTTCTGTAAGTAACCTCAGTCACCTGCTGAATTTAATCTTCACATGCATAGACATTTCTTTATTTAATCTTCACATGTTGTCAACTGCTGAGTTTGGTTTTGTAAGTTGTATGCCTTAGTTTCATTTTGGTATCCTTCTTATAATGAAAGCTAAAGAAAAGACGTACAACAGGATTCACGATTTAGAACGAAGGGCTTTGCTTTGATTTTTTAGTAAGTTACTTAACAAAGAAAATTATATTTCAAAATTGGTACAAGGGGAGGATTAGGCAACCAATGGGTTTCTTAGACATTAGAGCGAGAAGGAGGAGACGACCTTAGTGAACGTTCGCCTATTACTGTGTTCCTGGTTGTGGACTATAATAGGTTTACATGTTTAAATGAATAAGAAACGAAAAAAAAAATCAAAGAAGTTAGTACCGCTTTAAGGGTGAATGTACTGAACAAAGAGGAGTAATCTCTAGTAATAAACATATTGGTTATTATGAGTGACTCCTATACAGTCTCGGATTATTATTATTATTTGTTATCCATCAGTTATTTGAAATTATGTAACTTCGGTTGGAAATTGCTTGGTACTAATGCAAAAAGTTTCTTTATTAACTTAAAGAAATTCTACTTTATATCCTTCCCATTGAAATTGGTTGTTCTAGCGTACTGGACCACCAATCTGACAACAACACAAATTTTTTGCAAAATTCATGAAAGAGATACCGGAGAAAAACCACAAATCACTTCAGTCAAATTCTACATGGTTTGTGGTGATCAGGTCATGAATCCTCCCCACCGAGGACGTATCTACCTACAAGAGGTATACTTGTATCACCCAAAAGTACAAGCATACCTTGTACATTTTTTCTGTGCGTTGCCCGCTGATCCTTGCATTGTTGAGGATGCAAGTAGACAGACTATCCTTATTCATGAAGCAATTGTTTCACCATTAGCGATGTTCAGATCAATTGGGGTTGTTATGGGCTTGAGTGATTCTTCATCTGACAATCATCACTGAAAGATTTGTACCGTTTGCTAATTACTTTATTAGACTATCATTAGTCCTCAGTGCAAGAGGCCATGAACTTGAATCATATGAGAATCTCTTGGAATCCGACTTTCATTGCAACTTAGCATAATTTGGAGTTGGAGCTGGAGGATAGGAGGATGGATTGTGGTAAAGCTGTTTTCTCTCTCAGCACATTTTACAGTGGATTGTTAATACAACACCTAATAACCTAGCCTTTCTATTGAAAACCTTTGCAAGCGTAAAACTTTAGTCGCGACTTACTGTTCTATGTTTAAATTGAGACGAGGAATCCACGAGGATGGCATTTGTGTACTTGGATTATTTTTTATATATTGAGGATGGCATTTGGTGACCATATATAGAAAGGTTTAAGAGCTCATAACAAATTGGAAGACGAGAAACCTCGTTGGACAAGGCAAGGTATTGTAGCATTTTCTCATTTACGTTATGTAGGCAATGTGGCTCGACCACAATGTCAGGAAGTTTGAATAAAGGAGAAGAAGAAGAGCTGATCACGGATTCTACTAAAGCCTTGATCCTCTGTGGTGGAGTAAAATGGGGAAAGATATGCTTCTTTGAGTTATTAATGTTGAAGTGGAAGGAGACTATCTTGGCTCTAATTGATGGTCTTTTCTTGTTGGAGAAGCACTAGTCTTTACTTTTCTTGATCATATTTTTTTTTGATATTTGGTGAGTGTTATGAGTTCCACTTGAGTGTTAAGTGAGGTTGTTGCTTCTTTTGGATATTTTGGACTACAATCTTGAGCTTCGTCAAAGGACGGCCTCGCGGCCTTTAATTTCGGGCTGCAATATATAGTACAGGTTACTTGGTGTTCAAAGACGGAGA
Source organism: Kingdonia uniflora (assembly GCA_014058105.1). Classification (NCBI taxonomy): domain Eukaryota; kingdom Viridiplantae; phylum Streptophyta; class Magnoliopsida; order Ranunculales; family Circaeasteraceae; genus Kingdonia; species Kingdonia uniflora. Next base: position 3,492 of record JACGCM010000869.1, on the reverse strand, counting down.
GATCCTTTTTTCTCTCCAAGCAACAAGCAATCTTTTCGTTTCAGCATGACAAATTTTGAGATGTGTGGTCTACTTCATTTAAGATGGAAGGCACTGTAGTCTGGATACCGATGGTTCTCAGTCGAGCAGAAGTAGAATAGATATTGGGTGTATGTCTAGGATCTTGATCAGGGATTGGGGTTGATAATAAAGGGAATGGGAACAGAGAACAAATTTGTTGTTGGGTGTTGGGTCTCCAAGAAGAAAAAAGGCTAAAATGTTCAGGAGAAAGTTTCACAAAAGTTCCACCGGAAGTCAAGTCCGCGCGGTTTAGGGTGCTTTATTTCTTAGGTCAGGGAACTCGTAGGGGAGGTCCCTTAAAAATCTGGTAAAAGGTGCAAAGAAAGGAGATTTTAGAACCTTTTTGTAGAGTTGCACATTTAGACCCGTTACGTATACATGGCTAGATGAATCTTAGAGGTAGAACCTTAAGTCATGCCATCAATGCAGTTACCATTGACCAGGGAACAAGTAGGGCTATGAGCAAGGCTGAAAGAGTGTCAATTTTTAAGAAATCAAGTTGCAGTATTTCGGATATTGTTTGAATATCACCCTATCCCTTCGAGAAAAATATTCCTTCTGCCCTTAAACTTGATCCTGTAATCTTGCGATCATTACCCACATACTTTGCAAGTTAAACTTTGCACATGTCCGATTGTTTCCCAACACTCAAATGACAAGGATATTGTTAGAAACACGTTCTTCTCAAATGAAATAATAAATTTTGAGGTAGATCAGCCTAATAACTGTGTTTGCTAACTTTCATTATGTTTTGGTAAGTGATATTTTATAATCTAAAGTTACTAAGTTTCTATATTTTACCATCAATACTATCATGTATCGTCTGAAGTTGTTCCTTATAGCTTGTTCTTTTTTCTTTATTTTTCTGCTTATGACATTTCCTTTTGCCTGTTTGACCAAGACATATTTTTATAATCTAAAGCTCATTAACCGTCATCAATCTACTGTAAACAGTTTTTGGGATGCTTAAAGAAATGTAGCCTCTCTTTTGTGGAAAGAATTGTTAGCCTTTTTGTATCACTGATTTTCTTACTATTCTCTTCATCATGGCAGGATCCTCTTGAAAGCAATGAAGAGACACCTGCAACCACACTGTAAGTTACCTCAGTTACCATTACTGATTTAGTTTTGTGTTATTATTGCCCTTATTAAGGCATAGAAATTTCTTTTTCAAATACTTTTTGTGAACCGTTAGATTTGTTTTGTAAGATGCAATTCTGGTATACTTTTGTTTTTGTTCTTTCTGTTGGAGAATAATCTATTATACTGAACAATCATACACACACATATATGAGAGAAGAGTAGAGAGATTATTGATATTTGTTTGCGTTTTTCTGTGGTTACAAAGACTGAACCCTTAATAGGGTTATATACTTCAACTACGACACGTGTCACTGCTACAGTGTGTGTAGGTCCCACACCACGTGAGCTGCCACGTTAGCATGGAGTGGGCCCCACCTGCCATGTCAGTTGCCATGTGTCCATGACACGTGTCTATCATGTTAGCATGGTGTGCCCCTCTACCACGTCACCATCTATTGGGTCCCTATGCCACGTGTCCTTAACACATGTCACTGTGGCCCCGTCCCTGCCACGTCATCACTCTGATCTGGTATGATTTTGTGGGTTAGGTCTAATCTAGGTCCAATTTTCTAAAAATGGTTATGGATCAAATTAGCTATGGTGACGTCATCATCATGATGTTTTAATAAAAAATTAAAAAAACAAAAAAAAACAAAACCCTAGCTGACGTCATCCTGGCATGGCCTAATACACCGTCAAATAGTAAGTTTTTGGCCGTGAACTGCCCAGTTTTTATACCGTTTTTCTGGTGACAGGGACATCTCCCAGAGGAGTGTGATATATGACGTGATCGTATAGAGTAGGCTACGCAACAAAATTATTAGTGCATCAATCCGATAAACTAGAACGATCCATTTTAGTTTGAAAACAGCATTTTCACAAGGGTAAAAATCACTAAAAATAGGTATAATAATTCCGAAAAATTAGGTATTAATCTACATACGCAGATCTACACATCAATATGTTGATCATGCAATTAATACATCAAAACGAAATTTAAAGAAACTATACCTCTCCGCAACGCAAAAAATCCCCAAAAAAACGCTTTCTTGGAGGCCTTTTTTATCCTTTTGATCCACTAGCTCTTCGCAGTGCTGATAACGTGTTGGATAATAATCTATTCTACTGAACAATTACACACACACATAATATGAGGAAGAATAGTAGAGATATTATTAATAGTTGTTTGTGTTTCTCTGTGTTACAAATACTGAACCCTTAATAGGGTATTAGGGTTATGTACTTTCTCTCAAACTCTCCCCATAAACCTAATGTTATATGGGATTGTTAGAGTCCAGTAGGACACCCCAACCCAGTTGAGTTCCCACCTTGGGCCGGACCCAACTCCTAACACTTTCTTATAATCTTTTTTTTTTTGCCAAGGCAAGCTGGGGTTAGCCAGACCCCATGCCCAGATGTATATCAAGAATAGAAAGAATTACATCCTTGGAAATCTTTTTCCCCTAGCATCTTCATCAACATATTATACAATTCACTAGAAAAAAGCTAGGGGAATAGATTATGCAATTATTACAAGTTAAATGTCCTGCTAGAAGTCAGCACCCATGTTTCCTTCTCTTTCTTTGTGCAAAATCTTGACTCTGTGAAGCTAGGAATCAGTTTTTTGATAGCATGATAAGTGTAGAGGCACCTCCATGCGGGTTGAGCTCCATCTCTAAGTAAGAAACCATGCAAGCTGAATTAGTGGTGATCCATACCCTTAACGCCCTAAGATTTTTGCAGTTTCCAGCCTAACCTTAATAGCCTGCATCTCATGAAGGACAATGTCCACTGGATCCACCATCCCTGCATAAGCTGCAATGCGACTCCCTCAAGTCTCTCATTAGGCCCCCAGACCCTTCTCTACGAGCTTTATAAGAACCATCAGTATTTATCATATACACTCCCTCACGTGGAGGATCCCACTTTGATTAAGACAGTCTTAGGCAAGGTGTATATGGGTTAATACGCCAAGCTTCACAGCAACTTCTGTTCCTAGCAGAATCTTCAGAGCTCTGAATAGTATGGTTGAGCCTTGTAATAGCATCATGAGCAATCTCTCTAAGAATCTGAGAGCATTCTTGTACTTGTTTCTAAAGATAATATCATTTCTGGCTCTCCACATATTGTAGGCATAGGAGCAGAACACAGTGTGTAAGATCTTGGTGACAGTATCATCTCTGCTGAGCTTAGCGAGCCACTCAATCTCTTGATAGAATTCTCAATCTGCCTATAAAACCGTGAGAGCAAGGAGCTTGGCCCATATATGACAGGAGAACATGCAATCCATCAACACAGGGGAAGTACTCTCAGCAGCATTCTTACAAAACACACACATTGAAGAGTTAA